>VUQI01042846.1:0-14740 GCA_015106735.1 Paratilapia polleni | reverse complement strand
GCTGAGGTAGGACTCACACGCAGGACACAGAATCAGAATTAGTCGGTTTATTATTACGGACAGTGAATACAGGTGAGAGCAGGGAACTTCAGGGGAAGAAGGCTGCGGGATTCTGGGGGGCTGGGTCCATAGGAGAGTCCAAGGGCACACACTCAGTAGCAGAGATACTCCCCACAATCTCCGGAGGGGAGTCCAAAAGCTCCGAAGAGAAGCCTGAATAAGAACAGAGTTCGTTAGTAAAGAACAGATCACAAACAGGATGCCAGTTAGCGCTACCCTTGCAGGTACCGTAGCAGATGCAACGATCTGGCGACGACTGAGGAAATCCTTCAGCCTTAAGAGCAGCAGGTGATGACCGAATGCGCCACAGGTGAGATCATCACCTAACTGCTCCCAGGTGTGGACCCAGCCCTGAAAACAAGCAGAAGATGAACAGACACATACATGCACACACACACACCGGACAGAGGAGAGATAGAACAAAAGAGGGAGAGACAGGGAGAGCAGGCAGGCCAGGCCAGGAGGACTGGGGGTCGTGACATAAGGACTCAGTGCACTAGCATGAGGATAAGTGTATTTCAGTAGGAAATACACTGCTCACTTAATAGTTTAAACATGAAATATTCAAATTCAAAACAAATATATTGTCCCCTTTTTGTGTGACAGAGACAGGAATTTCTCTGTCCTGCATGTGGAGAAATCTGCTATTAAATTAAAACACATTAACGGGTTTCAGGTTGCATTAAAATACATATTATTGTGTATCATTTGTCACCAGGCGTGTTTTAGCAGCCATTATAAGACACATGTTATTATAAGACACTTTAGTGGTATTAATGCATATTTATGTTTAACACATTTCTGTTTTTCCACATATAAACACATTTGTTTTATGTATGTTTTGTCTTTTACCTTGCGATTAGTTACCACAATTAATTCATTATGTAAATCTCTAATAAACTAGGAAAAATGAACAGCATGTCACACAGTTTTTCTGTCCTTTCCCCGATGTTATCCTTGTATACAGTCTCTGCTGTTGTGTGCTGCGCTGCATGGGGATGCTGCACTCACCGACAGATAATACATGTAGTACAACAGTGTACATGTACAGTTATCCCACTGACACCAAGAGGAGAAAATGGTTGGCTAAGTTTAAAAGAACAATCTTACTGTAACTACAGATTAAATCAACAACAAATATGTAAATGAATTATATTCAAGCACCGCATTTGAACTTTTTTTTTTTTTTACAAACAAAGACCAGACCACTGGAAAGCTTAATTTATTAAAAATAAGAAGCAGGTAAAGCTTGAAAAGCTCAGGCAGATGAGTCTCAGGGTCAGGGTGCTGTCTCACTGCAGACAGTCTTCAGGCTGAATCCTCCTGTGGTTCCTGAGCTGACAGAGAAAAGGAAAATGTGTAGGTTTGGACAGGTAAATGCATCAGGAGATGAGGTGTGGTTTTTATTACCCAACTTAAATTATGAAACGTAATTAGTCATTGATGTTAAACGAAGTGTGACAGGTGTCATCAGTTACTACAAATTTGTGTAATCAACATGTACTAATACTGGAATACAGGGGAATTTGATTTATGTGTGCTGATAGCATACAGTCTTGTTTTTTAAACATCTTATCTTTTAAAAAAGCATCTCAAACCTTCTGTGCTGCTAAATCTCTATGGCACGGCTAGAGTATGTTGCTAACTTCCAGGAGCTATTGCGAAGCTCCATGATCCATTGCTGTAAAAACAATGGTTCGTTGGAGGGAACAGAGATGACGCAACACTTACGATTCAAGGGCTCTGGTCACACCCATGGTCAGACCATATATGATAAGATATACTTATCATATATATTATATTTATCCCAGAAGTTGGGAAATTCCATTGTCACCGGAGTTAAAAATTTAAAGTTAAAAACAGCCTCTAACAAAATAGCTTCAATAAGTAGAATAGTGTATAGCTCATTAAAATAAATTATGGCAAAACAAATATACATTAAAAAATATAATATAATATATTATATTATATATATATATGTATATATAATGTGGATATAATAAATATTTTTTCTAAATGTTCAACATGAAATTAAAAAAGATATTTTATTTTAAACTCATACTGTATGATCTGTGCAGGAGATGCCAGTTATTCATTCATTTATAAAACAAAACTTAAAATGTGCTTTGCAGATGCAACGCAGTGCATTTCAGGTTTATTGCCATATTATGACGCTGTGGTCATAGTATCTCAGCACAATAAAATGTGATTAGGTCAAAGACCACATTAGTCACCTGCATTAATCTGTTATAAAAGCTCAAGCTGCTTCCTGATTTTCATCTATTGTCCACAAACCTTCGTCAGAGTGCTTCAACTGCACAACCACCTGGTAAGATTTATCTCCTTACAGCTGCTTGAGTAGGAATGAGAAAAGGTTAACTCCATGCTGTTTGATGTTCAAAAGAGGAGTAATTTATAGTGATGTCTGGTGGGGGAGATAGAGAATATAATCTCAAAAACAAAAAGGCAGGAGCTTTTCAGTGTTACATTCAAGAACAGTGATGATAACAAACCCTTTTCATCCCACAGAGAGACGTTTTTATCCTGATCATGGCTGTGACCATGCAACCGGGCATGTATCAGCCCTCTGAATTCCAGACGGGTGTACTTGATTGCTGCGATGACGTTGGAACTTGTAAGCAACCCTTAATGTTTCAGCAGCTCAAAATATGCACAAAGTTGACACGCTTGCAAGCAAGATGCAGATGGATGTATTAAGGTGTCTGTGTGAACATTAGAGCAGGTTTTGCTTCTGTTCATACTGGCCTTCGTATCGCTCCAGTTTAATGTTGGTTTTTTAACGCAAGTGGTGGAAACACAACCCACAGTCCTTATTTTGAGCAAATATGCAGTATGTTCAAATGTCTGTGTGAAGGTAATACGAGGTTTCAGCCCAAATTAGTCTTTGTGAGTACTAAATTCCTTTTAATTTGTTGTTTTTCTTGCTGTCAAGGGACTCACAAGAAATGGATACCTAAAAGACTGAAACTTGGTCAAACATACGAATGCATTTTCCTGTGTAAAATAAGGACTGTGGATTTTGTCCCATGAATTGGGAATGGATATTTTCATGGCAAATACGAACAGCAGTTAGGATTGAGAAAAAATACTCATAGTTTTAAGACATAAATCCTTCCTTTAACACATTCTTTCTCCCTGACTCAGGCTGTTATGGTTATTGGTGCTACCTGTGCCTCGGCTGTTCCATTGCCAGTGACATGAACGAGTGCTGCTTGTGCGGTCTGGGCATGCCCATCCGCAGCGTCTACAGGACCAAATACAACATCAAGGTAAGTGTTCACATATACATACATAATGAACAGTAGTCAAGCTTTCACCAAGGCTTCACAGAGTTAAGACTATTTCAGCCTTTTTTTGTACTGAAGAAGCGGTAATTTAACACCTGTTTCACACTTACTGTGTTATGTGCGTTGAAAGAACCAGTGTGGGTGAAATGTGTCATAATGACAGTTATTTGTTGTAAAAGCTCATTTCCTGCTGTATGTAATTAATAATGAAGTTGTTACCGTATTGAATGAGGCCTGGACCAAGACAAAGCAGCAGAATGGATGGATGGATTAACAGAATAAAAACTGATCAGGTGGAAGGATTTGTAGATTAATATTCCGACTAACAGAATATGCTGAAATTAATTGGTTGTAGCTACAAAATTCAAATATCTTCTTTCTAAATGATGAAAAAGAGAAAAGCAGAAAGTGAGAAACAATGTTAATGAATTTTAGAAAATTGATTTAAAAACATCTAAAAAAAACAGCAACCTTCAGTTGCCTTTTTAAATTATATTGAATCAATGCATTTTAAGACTTTTCAGTGCCTGCAGATACCCTGGTATTGTTGGGCATTGCAGTGCAGCACTTATCGTGGTGATATATGAACATAAGCATACTGCAAAACAAGAGGTTACAGTACAAGGTTGAGGCTAATCAACTGTGTTTCATGACCCATTCACACACTCGGATTTAGAGCGAGCTTTATCTGCTTTAATACTTTTATGTCTTTGAACTTTAAATGAAGCCATTCTAAAAGCGCCACGTGTTTTTCCGTTTCTCCTGCTTTTGTTTGCCTTCTCCTGCACTAATTTAACAGCTTGTGATTCAGTTTTATTATCTGACATCTGGTCAAGAGACAACTTAGCTAATTTACAGGGATGTAGATTATTGTGCAACTGTGGGAAACGTAACCAGTAACCAGCTGTCAGATAAATATGGAAAAGCTCAATATGTACAATAAAGTACTGAGTGTCAGAAAATGATCATGTAAAAAGTTCAAGTACTTAAACCTGTCCTCAAGTACTTTACTTGTAAAATCTAATAAGCAGCTTTCTATCCCTGGTCACATGTTACTCGAGTTTAATCTAAATCTACTGGAAGATTAATGTCGTTTTTTTTTTTTTTTCTTTCCTGCTCAAGTCATAATATTGTAACCCATTAGATTCCCGGATTCATTTAGGGTAAAAAGCTTTACAGCATTACATTATCTTTCAATGATCATATAATTTAATATATTATATAATAGAGGAAGGACAAATTTTCCGTTGCCCGTATACTTATCAAACCTCCCTAATTCAAACACGGCACGATAACGTGTGCGCACTTTCCAAGAATCCATGTGAAGCCCTTGCATTTGATTAAAAAAAGACATTCTGGTAATGACCTTTTTCATTAGCCCCACTCCCTCCCAACAGAAGCTCACTGATACTGAGGCTGCACCCACTCACAGTAACTGTGTGTGTTTCTAGGGGTCCATGTGTAAGGATTTTATGATGACCATGTTCTGCCCCATCTGCGCCACCTGCCAGCTGAAGAGAGATATCGACCGCCGCAAGGAGCAAGGCATTTTCTGAGATGGTAAGGGTCATCTAAAGGCTCTAAAACTCTTTTTTTTTTTTTTTTTAAATGATGACACTGTTGAACTGATGGAAAATCCATCTTAACTTTATACCCTCCAGATGCTGTCGTGACAACAGAGAGGTCACAGCGGTGAGAAAGCATCGGCCCATCCTCTTTCTGATAAAGCTGTTAAATAGTTTGAAAAGTATGGCACACACCTCGTTGTTGTTTGTTGTAAAGTGATTAGCCTTCCATGAACCAGGTGCACTCGTCAGAGGGAAGTGACATTAATCTCTTCCAGTCAGTTAACCATTAATCAGCTGGAGCACACCCTGCGTTCGCTGTTTCTTCTCTACTTCTGTTCTAGATACTAAATTTTGTTGTGGGTTGTAATAAAAACCTTTAATTTTGGAACAGTGCTGTTTTGTTTGTTTGTTTGTTTTTTTCACCCACTGTTTGTGTTTTTACACTTTATATTCCAGCGCACTTCATTTTTGTTTAGTGGTGTCTGATTAAATCTGCTGTTGGCGTTGACACCTGGACCCTGTCCCAGTAAGCAGGTTCAGCAAACTCTGAGTTGTCTGAGATGGGCAACTGAGTTTTCAGTTCTAGAAAGGCTGATCTTTCCTTTTTGATAAAGCATAGTTAGGGCTGGATCAGATAATCCTGAAACATCCCTTAGTTAAGCTGCTATAGGCTCAGGCTGCTGCGGGACTTCCCATGATGCACTGAGCACTCCTTTCTTTCTTTTCTTTTTTTCTTTATTTTTAACAGGGACGACATATGTTAATGAACATTAATATACCAAAAATGTAAAATGTAAACATGTCAGATTACAGCAAAACTGTTAATTTACATCTGTAGTCCCAGGGCAGGTCACATAAAACTTTACAATAAACAAAGACATACAGATATATGGCAAAAACAAACAAAACCAGACACAAATAACACATCAGACAGAAATGAGTTAAAAGTGGTCGCAGACCTGGTTTACCATCAACCACTGTTTAACGCCAGGTATGTGGAGCGCTCCTTTATTGCCACTGGTAAGCTATTCCAATATAATAGTTCCCTTTACTGACAGCACATTTTGTCCAAATGTAGTGCGCATATGAGGCACCTCACAGTCCCCTCTAGTGTTGGCCCTAGTGCCAACTCCATTATCTGTCTTTTGATTAATAAATTCATTTAGAGGATGTAGGGCAAAGCCATGTAGAACCTTATATACACCAAACAGGCATAACATTATGACCACCTGCCAAATATTGTGTTGGTCCCCCTTTTGCTGACCCTACACAACAAACTGTGATGCACTGTGTATTGATATGCACTGTGTATGATGCACACCTTTCTATCAAAACCAGCATTAACTTCTTCAGCAATTTGAGCTACAGCAGCTCATCTGTTGGATTGGACCACATGGGCCAGCTTTCGCTGATGAGCCTTGGCCACCCATGACCCTGTCGCCGGTTCACCAGCTGTTCCTTCCTTCGACCTCTTTGATAGATACTGACCCCTGCAGACCGGGAACACCCCACAAGAGCTGCAGTTTTGGAGATGCTCTGACCCAGTCGTCTAGCCATCACAATTTGGCCCTTGTCAGACTCGCTCAAATCCTTACGTTTGCCCATTTTTCCTGCTTCTAACACATCAACTTTGAGGACAAAATGTTCACTTGCTCCCTAATATATCCCACCCACTAACAGGTGCCATGATGGAGAGATAACTGTGTTTATACGACCCCCAATACACCATTTAATCATTAGTTATTATTAAACTCTGTCTCTCTCCCATAGTGTTTTTTGTCCTGTCTCCCTCTGCTCTCTTCTGTTTCCCATCACCCCCAACCGGTCGTGGCAGATGGCTGCCCCTCCCTGAGCCTGGTTCTGCCGGAGGTTTCTTCCTGTTAAAAGGGAGTTTTTCTTTCCCACTGTTGCCAAGTGCTTGCTCATAGGGGGTCGTTTGATTGTTGGGGTTTTCTGTCTAATATTGTAGGGTCTTTACCCTAAAATATAAAGCGCCTTGAGGCGACTGTTGTTGTGAATTGGCGCTATATAAATAAAATTGAATTGAATTGAATAATCAGTGTTATTCGCTTGACCTGTCAGTGGTCATAATGTTATGCCTGATCGGTCTATGTGTGAGCATTAAAAATGTGTCTGTGGATGCCGTTTGTAGTTTTATGAGTGCTAGGTGAGAGTAAAGAAAGCATTATATGAACCATTTACCATGGACTAAACTAGGAGAGGGTAGAACACAGAGAATACTCTCTAACCTTAAAACTTGATAGTGTAGTTAGATTGGTTACATGAGTTAGCCAATCTAACAAACAGCTTGGCAGCACAGTGGTGCAACGGTCACCTCGCAGCAAGAAGGTTCTAGGTTTGAACCTGTCCAAAGACCTGCTTGTCGGGTTAATTGCTAAATAAAATTGAATTGAATTGAATTGAATTAATTGGTGAAGTGGCTGCTGGTGTGACGGTAAAGGATTATGTGTTGTTAGCCTGTTAATAATAATAATAATAAAAAACTGATGATGAGGTGTGCGAGCATGAGATAGCTGAGCCAAGGGTAAAGGAGTCTTCATGCACTGAATACATGAATTTCATTGACTATTATGATGATTGTGGGAAATTGTGGGCAAACATTCATTGCACCCCTGACTAACTGTTCTAAACAGATGATGCTCTGACATTTTGTTTCCTAAAGGCAATTAGATTGATGGCAACAGCTATTGGATGGATTGTTGTGTCATTTGCTGCATAGATTTGTGACGTCCTCAAAAGATCATCAAGGAAATGTTATGTTTATTCAACAGTTTTTTGTTTTTTTTTTGTTTGTTTGGTTTTTGGCATTTGGTCTTAAAAAACCAAATGCCTGCAGAAGTAGAGATCAAGGTTATTATAGGTGTGATAAAACATTCCAGACTTTTGATTAAACTAACAAATGATTTTGTGAACTTAAAAGTAAACTAAAATAAAAATGAAAGGAAATGCCCTTAGTTTTACTCTTTGTCAATTTGATAAAATTTGACAGCAAAAACAGCCTGGTGGCTCCATAGTTAACCACATTTTGCCGTGATGACACACACACACACGCACACAGACTCTTAAGGTTACACCAAAACCAGCCACACAGTCTTCATCTTCTGGTAATTAAAATGAATGTGGGACATCAGTGTAAAGTACGTAACAACGTTACTATCAGCCACAGCTGTACTCGTGTTTATTATCTATTGTTAGTGCAGCATGTAAACATAAGCCCTCATCCCAAAGCACAGACTCACATTTCTTGTTTGTACAGGATACACAAGATGGCACATCCATAGGTGCCGTCACCAGAAGGTTTGCTGTGTTTCCCAGCACAGAGCGTGGGGGAGATACCAGGAGAGAGGCCATTATATGAGGACACCTGGTCAGGGCTGCTGAAGGGCATGAACCCAGCAGCAGGACTGGTATATACTCCTTTGTGTGAGGAGGAACAAAATGATCCAAGTGTTCCCTTAATGTTTTTTGAGCAATGTATAAGGCAATGCACAGAGGTCAGAAATTCCATACCGGGAAGGAAATGTGTGCATGACACCACTTTCTGCTAAAAACACCATAAAGCAATTTTTATTGAGCAACTCCACATTTTTCAGAAATGATGCAAGATGATTGTGCTCACTGCACAGTCCTCCTTACTTAGGGAGCGGCGACTGAGTGAACAAGGAAGTACAGCCTTAGTCATTTGTAACTTTATGGTTTGCATCCAGAAGAATATTTTATTGCTTCAGACAGGGATTCCCAATCTTTTAAGATTGTATGTGATGACGCACAACATGCAAGTCTTTGATCTGAATGGCGTTTCAGATCGTTTCATGTCACAGAATTCATAAGGAAGGCTGCAAGCATAGCTGGAAAAATGGATGTCGTATTATGTATATTTGTTCTTTCTTACAGTCTCTCACTTAACTATTTTTTTTCCCAGCAGATGCTTTCAAGTGCAAAAAACACAAACTCACAGGTGTAATTATTAAGTATAACAACAGTTGTTACAGTTTCAGGGCTCTGGTGTTACTGTGAATGAGTGTAGCTTGCTGGTAAACCCAAATAACACAGAATCATAATGAATCAATCAGTAACACCTGTGCTCATCCAGTTATAGCAAGTCTGCTGTGAGGAAATGTTACAGTCTAAGGGTATGGCTTTTTCACATCATCCCGTGACTATGAAGTCCATACCCCTTATTTCTAGGATGGATCTTTTGTTTTTCTGCTCAACAGGAAATTTGTTATTAATGAAACAAGCCCCACTCCTTACAATTTCAAATCTGTTGTAAATTTTGGTTTATATGGATTGGACGTAAGAAAGGAGCTTCCATGGGAAAAACATATTGTACATACAACACAATGTCTGCATATCTAATCTATCTTATCTGTTTATAGAAAGGTGAATGTTTGAGTCTGAAAAGTGAAGCCAATACGGAGGTGCATTCTTCTTAATGGCCAGCAGTGGGCGACTCCTTCTGGTTGCAAAAAGAAGTCAGACTGCATAGAAGTCTGTTGGGCAAGTCACCCTGCTGCTCGCTTCATCTGTGATCTCAGTAAACAATTTCCTTAAGTGTTTATGGGCTTGATCGCTAGTTTCAAGTCCGTTTTGAAACCGCATGGTGTTCATTTTGTAAAATAGTAATGAATAAATAATAATAATAAAATAAGCAATAAAGCAGAGCACGCTTTAGGATGGGCCTACCTTGTGATTGAAAAGCCCCTACCGTTTGAGCATGCAGTGTCTTCTGGTTTTCAGTTTCCTTGTGACGTCTAGTTTTAAAAACCAAGATGGAGACGGCCAAAACGCTCAGCTTGAGCTTCAAAATGGGACTTCACAAACCAGTGATTGACACCACAGTCACTACATCCATCTTTTATATAGTCCATTCATCATATTTCTTTCACTGAATATATTTCGCTAACTGAATAGAACTTACTGTAACTACCCCTCATCTCTTTATCAGATGAACAAAAGGTTAAACTACAATAATTATTATCCTTCATCCTTTTGCATGAAAGGCAAATGTGTTACTACACCATGAAGCCACTAGATAACATAATTTGGGGTTATAAACTGTCCATGTCATCATTATCAGTAATCTGACCTCTACTGTGAAACCTTTCCTAAAAGGAATCCAGAACATGCATCCTGGGTGCAAAAATGAAGAAGCTGTTGTAAAACCCATGGAAAAATAAAGAGTATTTCTATAAACTTTGTTCTATAAACTGTAGAAAAACCTTTTAAAAATCCACTATAGAAACAAACATAAATGACACAATGATTCTCTCAGCTTTGAGTTTAATTCTCTTTGCTGAAATTCCATCAGTGTGGGCAAATAAATCAAGAAGTACTTGACAGATATAGCTGTGTTATCAAGATAAAAACAGAATGTGTTGAAATACCGAAGCTTAAATAGAACAGTTGTGCGTGTCTTAATTTTGACCCTACAACATGTCAACCATCTGAATAATAATATCCAAATTTTTAACATGTAAATAATATGAAGTCACCCCTGAAGGCACAGGACACGCCTCCTGTGAATACATGTATGCAACACAGACTGGTACTCTCTCAAGAGAAGCATCTCAAACAAGTCCCACAAGAGGTGGCGGTTCCAGAGGATTCTCCTTAGGTGCTTCTACTACTTTGACTGCAGTGGTGACGTTTTTTTTGTTCTTTTTTTGTTTTTTTGAGAAGCAAGACAAAACTTCAGGGCAAGCTGAACGAGCTGTTTAAGAGCGTTACTGGGTCATCTGGGTTTCCATAGCCTGTGCGGCCCACTCCGGAGCAGCCTGACGGATTTTTTCTAGCAGGTTGTTGACTTGGAAACATAGAGACTGGATCTGTTTGTCCCAGGTAGGAAGGGGTTCACGGGCTGCCGGAGAGAAAAGAAAAAATTAGGATATGCATTTCCATTTCGTAACATGTGAAATGCTATTTAAACGACAGCCATGCTGAAAACCTCGGAGTGTGCTTTGGAGAGGTTGCCCCCATTAGGCCACAGACCAACATGATATCTTACTGGTAACTAAATCAGTCAAACTTTGCATCATGTAACCCCTTTGACCAAATTATTCCAGGTATACTGGAACCAAGGAGCTAAACTCCAACTCCCTTTTGCACATTTTCTGCCACTATTTCCACCAGGTAAATGACATTGTAACTTCTAACAAATTACCCAGAATATGATCTTCACAATGCAAAATCAATATTGCATTGTAAATGCACTAAAAAAGGGTTCACATGAGGGGTGCACTGTCATGTTTAAAAATTAAGAAATGATTCCTCATCAGTAAGTACTATTTCAGTGGCTTTAGGTAACTACTATACTGCAGCCTGAGCTTACTGTCCATTGCTGGAGATGTGCAAACTGTTGAGGACTTAATTTAACTGCAGACTTGTTTGCTCCTCCGCGTCCTGCTCTCCACAGTAATGCTAGCTTCACTGTTAAAAAGTGCAAATATGACCTGCTCACTGACTCAGGTGTGTCTACAGTTTGTGACTGGCCTGAATAAGTCACTGCAATTTGGGGCTCTGTTTTACTTGTACAAATGGAGTACTACATATAACAGTGAGTTTTGTTCATGTTGTTTCATGTTCATGGTTTAAGTATTTTCTTTTGTCTGCAAGCCTTATTAGAGACAATAATCAAATATTGTTTGTTTTTTAATGTTTTCATGTCCTTCATACATTTTATTGGTGCTGTTACTTTCAGATAAAGGCATTTGATATGCTCCTTGTGATCACAAATCCTGCACCCTGTCAGCTGACACTGACCCTGTATCACAAAACACAATAAATGCAGTTAAGTATTTTGATCTCATATTATGACTGTCATAAACTGTCTTGGCCACAATAATCATGTAATGAAAGCTGATATCGTGACAGCCCTAGTTCAGAGAATATACCATGTCAATGGTATGTTGTGCAAAGATTTCATTCCTCAGAGCACTTACTTTGTACTGCTCGACAAGTCTTTCTGTGCACAAAACAAAATCTTAACTATGAATCTATTCTTCATATGTTATGGTCTCCCTAAGAAAGTCCTCCCAAAATCAAGGTAGAAATTTAGCTGGTCTGATATAAACAGTGAGTAACTGAGAGAAATACAAGGCAATTTGCAAACATCAGCCTTAAAACTGAATTTGAATTTTTAACACTAGGAGATGGTGTTTTACCAGAAAATGTTAGTGTTGCTGCCCCTGCAGTAAGAAACAACAAGGAGATCAGTGAGGTGCAGTGATTAGCACTGTTGCCTCACTGCAAGATGGTGCTATGTTCAAACTTCATCTGGGGCCTTTCTGTGAAGCCTGCCTGTCCCAACAGTAAAATGACATGCTTGTGAGGTTAAGTGGTAATTATAAGTTGGCCGTAGGTGTGAAGGTGACAGTAGGGATGTGCCAACTAGTCAAACAGATGATTGAATGTTGCTCCCCTTGCTAGTTGGTGCCCAAAATTCTATTCAGTCATTCATATTTCAATGTCGATGTACAACACCAGTAAACTGTTGTTTCTGCGATTTTACACCACCCACCACTGCAGCCCCAACAACACCCGTCTCTCTCTGTGAAGGGAAGTTGTAAACAAGTGAGGTGCACATAGCAACCTTTACTATTAACAACTTTGATCTTTCAGGTCTAGAAGAAACATTGCCAGTTCAGCATTTTACTCAATATTTTACTCTCCAATAGCTGCCTTCAGCTGTGAAAGCTACTTCAATGTCAAGTCTTGTTTTGCTTGTTTTTTATCATTCCTTTTCTTTTTAACCAAGTGTGACTTCTAGCTGGGAGTTGGTGCTGGTGGTAATAAGGGTTTTTTCACCACTGATTGCTGTCCTGTTCACTAGAATACCTGTCCTCTGATGTTGGATGCTACATTGACTCACTACACCATCTTGTGGTACATATTGGTATTACATGAAAGTTTGTTCTGTACTATGGCTGAGGATTAGTTCAATTCACTTTTACTTATAAAAAATAAGTACATACATGTTTTCAAAATAACTTCATAGTGGTTGTTTCTGCACCTTCTGTTGATAACAGTTAATTTTTGAAAATGTAAACTATTTTTGATTTATGATGAGTAAACAATGAGTTAATTCTTCCATTTCAGCTTAAAATTCATTTTACAAAGTGCCCGAAATGTCATGTTAAACTCCTTCTACCTACATAAACCTACATAAAACCGAAAAAACAAACACACACACAGGCACACACAATCATCACTTACTTTCAAAGTGCACAATGCCATCTATCTGGTCGATGAAGCCATTCATACGTCCCTCAGTGATCATCTGGGAAGCAATCTTTTCAGCCTACAGACACAAAACAACCAGTATGGAAAACAGGCAACTATTACCAGCAGTACTTCAATAATTTCCCTACAGAGCAGAAAACTAGTGTGGATGTTATATTAGTTTAGTTTTAATCCAATTCACATCTCACCTTTGCAGGGGGGATTTCCAGCAATGCTCCTAGCTCTTCAAAAGTGATGTTGTTGTAGAGTTTACTAGCAGACAGGAGGTTGTGTTCGATCACAGCTCTGTCAAGGATGCTGGAGCCTGTAACAGGTCAGATTTACTTTTGTGAGTACAGAAATGGGAAAAGAGAAAAGATCGTTCAAATACTTTTTGAAATAGAGGGGTAAGTATGCCACTATAAATTATATCCACTTCTTACACAAATCATGTCTTTCTGTTTTCTGTGTTTCTTCATCTTAACAAACTGGGCACTCCCAGTTAATGACTTTAATAGTGACTCAAATGTTTCAAACCAATTGTGACCTCAGATTATATGAAACATGCAGAAACGCTGCCTTTCAAATCTGCAAATTTTAATTTATAGCCTTTTAGACATAGTTGTACCCGAGTACGTCTGCTGCTGCTGATCAACAAAGCCATCACTGATCGTGTTGTATTACACGTGGTCTTCGGGTCAAATGTGTCCGCTACTTATTTTGTTGGGCTTGCAACTGATTTCTGCTCCTAACACAACTTTATAAGACAAATCAATCTAGCCCAATCTTATTTATATTGATTAACTGTATAACAGCATGTTATTCCCATTGATTTGCTCATTTACAGACAGCAAGGGGTTTTATCCAGTTTAAAACTAAATAATCCCAACAACTGCAGGTTGTTGGACTGATGGTGGCCAGTTAGAAAAAATATCACCAATATCAACTCTATTGGGAAACAGTAACATATAATCACTAAAATGAGCACCTTCATACTTCCACATCATCAGTACTGAAGTCATAATCAAACAATTAACTCCTAAACCTCAATCTGTGCATTACTACAGGCAGTTCATGCTGTGCTATGTTGTCCTTTGGATTTGTCATGCACCTCATGATCATGAGTGTGTCAGCAGGTTAGCTGCTACATGCATGTTAATGATACAGTACATCCATGCAGAAGCATAAAGATTCCCAGATTCCTGCAACAGCTGGAAAAGTTCAGATATTCTACAGGAAACTTGATGGTGATGGATTTGTTTCCTGTTTCAACTTCTTTTCCTATTCCAGCGCTGAAGTGGCAATTTTTCCCCCCTGTATTGCAAAAAAAATCGTTCAGGAGTAGAGTGCAGTGAATCAAGCGTGCCTCAAGCAACAGTATTGAGGCTTTTCAGACACGTGACCGCTAACCAAGTGACGTTAACTTGTCAGCCATTTTGGATGTGTAACAAACCTGACACTGTAGGGTCAAGTGAGTGACAAACCTACTAAACATTAAATGGAGATGAGATAAACTATGACAGCTGTGAGTAAAAAAAAAAAAAAAAAATCCAAATGGATAAA
>VUQI01042845.1:0-10171 GCA_015106735.1 Paratilapia polleni | reverse complement strand
AAAATTTTATAAATTAAAAAAAAATAAAAAAAAAAAAAAAAAAAAGGCTAAACATTATCTTGTACCTGCTTCTAAAATGAAAATGAAAATGAAAATTTGGGGTTTTTGGAGAGCAAAACTAAGGTGGGCAGCACAGTGAAGTGGTTAGCACTGTTGCTTCACAGCAAAAAGGTCCTGGGTTCGAATCCACTGGCCAGCTCGGGCCTTTCTGTGTGGAGTTTGCATGGCCTCCCTGTTCCTGCATGGATTCCCTCTGGGTACTCTGGCTTCCTGCCACAGTCCAAAGACATGCACGGTAGGTTGACTGATTCTAAATTGGTCGTAGGTGTGAATGTGAGCTTGTTGGTTACTCATTTTGAGATGCTTGAATGTACAAAGCCAGTGACAAGGGTAATAAACTTACAGTAAAAAACTTGTATCACCATGTATCATTTTCCTTCCACTTCACAATTATGCGCTACTTTGTGTTGGTCTATCACATAAAATCCCAATAAAATACATTTAGGTTTGTGGTTGTAATGTGACAAAATGTGGAAAAGTTCAAGGGGTATGAATACTTTTGCAAGGCACTGTATAAGCTGATGGCGAGGATGTAGCTGATGTATTTGCAAGATCCAAGCACCTTACTCATTTTCAAGTTTCACATTAAAAAGGATCTGATTTTTGAGAAGATCTTCAGTTAATCCAAAGAAATGAGACTCAGGTGAAGCCCGCTCCACCAACTACATGCTTTTTGTCACTGCACTTTTTAAATAAACAGGTTCATAAATCAAGGCTGTGTTTACTCTTAAGGGTGCTGCAGTTGTGTGAGTAGAGAAATACTACAGCTTCCTCAACATACTAAATGCCAGGGTAGCTGTTATGTCCAAATTTGAGATAAAAATTCTCTGTATCAAGTACAAAGCCAGGAGCTGCCCTTTCCTCATCTCTTACTGTGTTTCACAGGCATTTATAAGCAGCAAGAAGCATAAAAACCAATAATAAGAACTACTGGCAATAAATTATTCATAAACAATAACTTCTGTTGTGTTTACACTGGCAGAACAGCAGCCCATTCTTGCTGCTTTGTTCTTTACAGCAATCTCCTACAGCAATCCTTCCACTTTTCATTTCATCCAGTGACTCAGCAGCCTTTGGAAAGTTCAGTGCTATTTGAGGAGCTCACGTTGTCTCAGTGACTCACCTGAAATGTCCATGATGACTCCTCCAGCTTCAGTAACAACTGCTGCCCCTCCAGCCATGTCCCAGCAGTGGATGCCCATGTGGTAGTAAGCATCAGCCGATCCGCACGCTACCAGACACATGTTGACAGCTGCACTGCCCGGGGAGCGGATTCTGTGAATGGAAATGGGATGTTTGCTTTCATCTTCCAGATGCTCTGGTAAGAGTTAAGTATGTTTTTGTGAATTCACAGTTATAATCCCTGATTTTTGTTAAGCTTTTCAGGATATATGATAATTTTTTATGTTCAGAAAAAAGCATTTCAGCACAGATACTTCTCTATCTAACAGTTTTGATGTTAGTGGTAGAATCTGACATTGCTTGCTGGATTCAGCCTCCTTTTCCTCTGATTTTATGACATGATGTGAGTTTCTCTCTGCTTACTTTTATTCTGCTACAGTCGTCGGATGACTATAGAGTGGCTTTTCTTATGAAGCAGTCACAGGAAACAAAACGTATAGGTCATTGAGGTTAGCACTGACCACAATCATCCATAAGACAAGTATAAAAAAAAAAAGCATCATTGTCATTTGTTCCACTACCTTTAAGAGCTGTAACTAAACAAGAAGCAGCGGCCACAGTAAGCTCTCACTTTGCCCTGTTATTGCTGTTGTTGTGAGAGAGCGAACACCTGCATAAGATCAGACTGTGGTAGCAATTCCATGCATTTCTTAATTGCAATGATTTGGTTTTACTGTAAACAAATACACCAGCTGTTACCTTTGTTGTATTTCTGACAAAGCAGCTGTTCTGGGGGTGTTTTATGTAGTATTAAACCAACACTGGGTGTACAGAGTACTGCTTGTAAATAAGCATATATTTACCCATGTACAGGGATGCTGAGGATGGTCCTGATGTTGGCCAACATTGTTTTGAATTGCTCGGGATCCTTCTTGAAGCCCATTTCTGTCAGCACCAACGATTTACTAATTTCTTGGATGGAAAAACAAAACAAAAAGCCTATAAATAAATAACATATCAGCAGTCATTAAACAAACAACAGCAGGTTTACTCTCTGACAAAACAGAAACACAGTTGTTGGTACAAGCAAAGAATTTTAGCTCCACCTGGTGGATTTCTTTTTAACTGCAGCTCCAGTTAGAGTGCTTCTCAATATTCACCTTCTTGTCCAGACACCTTGATAGGGACTCCATTGCAGAAGGCTCCCTTTCCTTTCCGT
Source organism: Paratilapia polleni (assembly GCA_015106735.1). Classification (NCBI taxonomy): domain Eukaryota; kingdom Metazoa; phylum Chordata; class Actinopteri; order Cichliformes; family Cichlidae; genus Paratilapia; species Paratilapia polleni. Next base: position 7,770 of record VUQI01042845.1, on the reverse strand, counting down.
GCAGTGTACATTTTGTCCTCGATGCAGCTGTAGACAATCCCAAACTCTATCTGAGACCAAGCAGCGGCACACAGAACAGCACTAATTAATGTGGTGCTGATTAAAATAGAACAGCAGCTGTATGAAAGGAGAAATCTACTGTACTAATCTTTATAGATTCACTGGGTTAATGGGGCTGTGATCGTGTTAATGTTTCTTATAATCAAAACATCACAGTGTAAATGCACAAGTGGTTTGCATACAATAAAGCGTACCTCTTTCTTCACTGTGAAGCCGATTGATACAGACACAAACGGGAACCTGCTCAAGAGAACGTTACAATATAAAGCATTCAATTATGGAGCTCCCTTTAGATTTAAGCTCAGAGGAATCCGTTTCCATTATTGGTTCAGATTCATCTGGATTGTCTAATTATCCCTGACAGAGAGGACAGTCCAAGGGAGAATCTAATTAAAAGATAAAAATAGTTGAGCAACAAAGATAAAAACAAAAACTAGTGCTGGATGTCAGAGATTTTTACAGTATTTAATTGCAGACGGTACTACCTGTGAACAAAGTTGGTCGTGCCATCGATAGGGTCGATGATCCAAGTGGGATCATCAGTGAGGACACTGGGGGCACCTGCTGCTACGGACTCCTCACCTATAAAGCTTCCAAGTAAAAGACAGGGAAAGTGAAAATAAACGTGTGGTCATTTTATGCATCATATATCTGCTGCCTCAACTGTAAAGCTAATAATAACTCTGCACTTGATACCTGCTGTGTTTTCTTTCAGTCCACAATATGTAATATTAGGTTTCCACCATGCCGGACGCAAGGCTGTAGCTAGAATAAACAACACTGGAGTCGTGTCCTCTACTTTTTTCCCCTTGATTTCTTGCATTTCAGCATCCCTTGGAGAAATTTACAGTTTGTACTTACACTTTATAAACCTTTCATATGCTGATACCAGTAATTTGAGACTTGGTAGAATAAAGTTTAAGGCCAGCAAAATAAATAAACCAACAAATAAAGATCTTTATTCCTGGCAGCGAAAATAAGGTTTTAAAGCAGCATATAAATCTTAATATTTATAGTTAACTGTAAGTATGTTTAAACTTCCTAAGATCCTAACATTTACAGACACCTTTGTTTATTTACTGTGGGGGTTAGGACAAGAAGGTGAACTAGTCTGATTCATTCAAAACTACCATTGCCGTGTTGAAAATTTGCTTGGGTGACATGAAACAAAGAGCTGCATAGCGTGGAAAAAGTAAAAACACTACTAGCATGAAAACAGAGGCCGCATTTCAGTTAGACTGGACAGTAGGACTGTGCCATATCATACTGTCCACGATAATACTGGTATAAATTTTTATGTGATAAAAGTGTCCTATCGCGATATCAGTGATATAGCGACACCATGTGTTTACGTTCCTTAGCGAGCACAACAATGAGACAAGCCCAGACATGTCTGAGAACAAGAGCAGCACATCAGCCTCCGATGACGATTTAGTACCTAAATAGGGACTTCCTCCAACAAAGCACAATAATTTGCAAAATATGCAAGAAACTGTTCCCAGTAAAGATGGAAACGACAAACTTGTTTCACCACTTGAGGCAAAAACACAGCCAGGGTACGAAGGAGGAGATACTAGCAGCTGATGTATTGCGACCCAAATGTAAACAAATGACTCAACCGATCATCGCTGGACCACTCGCTAATTACACTCGATATGACACAAAGAGCAAACAGTGGATGGAAATTACTGATATGATTATATCGTGGTAAAGGAGGCCTTTAAGCAGCTGGTTAAAAAAATATTTTTCAGTTTCGATTTTATTATATTGTGCAGACTCGTGAAGACTTACAAGGTTAAGTTAAATTTAATTATTGTTGAACTAAAGTGTCAAGCAGTTATGTTATACTTTTACTTAAAATTTCCAGGGAAAACACTACCTAGGCTACTTTTGTGCTTACATTTGACTTATGCTGTGTCACCACTATTGCACTATGGTGCTGGCACCTTGTGGCAACAGATTCACACACTAAATTAGGTATGATCATCAAAGACAGTAACTCATTGGAAAAGGATGGAAAATGCCCTTCATTTTGTTTGCACTAATAAATGCTGCTGCCTGCAAGCTGCAATCACTGATTAAGCGAGTCCTTATTTTTTTTTTCTGTATCATCATAAATATAATTTTCGCAATTAACTGAAATATTGTGGTATAATTTTGAGGCTATATTTGCCTAGTCCTATCGGATGGAAAACTCTGTTAAACCACAATAAATTAGGAATACTTTTCTCATTATGTGCTTTGATCAGTCAGCTCATATACCATCTCTCGTGTCCGTGTTGCTAATGAAGCAGAGTACCTGTGTGTTGGGTACTTTTTCTTGATGGAAGATATAATGAGCTGTTCCACTTTCTGGTCGGTCTCGGTCACCAGGTCAACTGGCGAGCTCTTTTGCATGACGGCGATGTCCTTCTGGAGCGCCTCACAGATCATCTGGCAGAAACACAACAGTGAGAGTAAGGGGATTTCTTGGATGACTGACTACATCTGCTGCTTTAATTAGCCTCACATGTTGGTGTTACATATTGCTGGTAATGATGGGCCACAGATAACAAGGTGTCTAGGCTCCAAAGCTCAAATATATTTATGATTTGTAGTTATTGTTTGTGGTGTCTAGATATGGTTACTCTTCACAGATGGAAGCCTCTTTATATATGCTTGAATAACACTAAAAGACATATTACACTCTGGTACAGAGAAAAAAAAGAAACAAACTTAATCTCAAGTGAGGTTTGGATTTTTAATTCTTTGTCCTTAGCAGCAAGAAAAATGGATTATGGTGGCACTCCGTACATGCATGCATCTTCAATCTTTATTCAAACTACCACTGATCCTATATTTTATTTTCTTGTTGGACACATCACATGCTTTCACCTACTTTAAACACACATTATATGTGACCATCAATAGTCTGCTTTAAACTTGATAAAACTGCCCTTTTTGCATTCAGCACTGAATAATTTATGATGCAAACTTTATCACTGATGCATATAGCCAACCTCTCCCCATTATGCATCTGGGGTCACACGTTATTGTGGTATATTCTGTATGTGAGTGCTGCATGTATTTTCGTGAATCCTCCAGGGACAGCTGTGGCCAGAGGCATAAAATTGAAAGTGATTTCTCAGAAATACCTTGAGGAGATTTCTTCATAAACAGCATTTCGGCATAAACAGACTCTAGGATGAACTGATTAGAAACTGGTGGTCAAAGTTCGAGATCAAAGTGACCTCACGAAACATATTTTTGGCCATAACTCAAAAATGTATTTACTAATTGTTACACAATTTCACCAAATTTCTAGGACAAAATGATGAAATTTTAGATCAAAAACATGAGCTTTACTGTGTCATCTTAAAGTGCTTCAAAAACATTTTATTTTCTCTGTTTGTTTATTATTTTGGCCATTACTCAAGGGGATCACTCAGGAGCAGCAGGGGAGATTATGGCCATATTTCACAACTGGTCGGATGCAGCATTGGTGACAGTGATTTTTGGGTGCCCATTTGTAAACTGTGGACACTGTATAGATCTTCTGTGCTGCCAGACCTAATAAGTGTGTAGGAAGTGTTTTATTACACGTGTCTGCATAGTCATAAATGTAACCAGTAATTTGACTTTTTTTTTTAAAATGTGATTATGTGCTATAATGCCATAATCAGATAAAATAAGTGCAGCCTCAGTCGTGCTTTCTTACCTGTCCAGCCCGTTTGGTGACCTCTACACAGTAATCCATGCACTCCTGCCAGGGATCACTCATGTTGATAAGGTAGATGAGGTGGTTTACAGAACGGAAACACGGACAGAAGAAACCTGTAGGAAGAAGCACGACTTTCGTCATTTACAGTAGCATCCACTTTACCTCGTAATTACAGATACAAGCCGTGAGAAAGCTGCTGAAAAGCTAGCTGGGGTAAAACATGAAAAAGCAAGAAAAGCTGTCAAATAGCATAAATTAGCTCCCTATGCTACCTTTTAAGGGGGAGCATAAGTAGATATACACGGGCGGCGACACTAATGACACCCGCGGCTACAAACATAACATTAACGGCTTTTGTCAGGCAGCAATATCATTCCTTTAATTTGTGTTTTTAAAAGATTAAGTACTATACCGGGTCAATGAGCTAATTTAAACCACTTCCAGGGATGAATGACTTCTCAGTGATGACATTTAGCCACTGAAAGGTGGGACTAAAATGAACTCTCACTCTCATTGGTCATTTCGTGCCGTTTGATTTTAAAATGTTCGCTGTCATTGGCTAGAAGGCTGTCATGTGTTATTACAGGAACCAATGGGTCTCCTTCAAGAAAGGGAAGCGTCTTGAAAATTATTTTGTACACAACTTTTCTACCGTGTACAGAAGAGGTAGCGAATTTCCTCAAGTGTGAGATTTTATTGTTAAGAACAACGGCGGGGGGCAAACTGACAAACACCAGGTTCGTAAATAAGTACGTACATGGTAAAGACTGAAAGTCACAATTAGACGGTGTGTTTTTTGCCTGCTTAAAAAAAATTGAATAAAAGCAGTAAAGCACTGCAAACAAAGCACAAAGAATCTGTGCTCCATCTTAAGAGCACAATCAGCATCCTTTGTCCAATATGTCCACTATCCCTCCTCTGCACATGTCCAAACCACCTCAGCGTTGCCTCTCTAACTCTCTCATGCTTGAGCTGTCCATCTGATATACCCATTTCTAATTCTGTCCCTCCTGGTCACTTGAAGTATTCAGCTCTGCCACCTCCAGCTCCACCTCCTGTCTTTTTGTTAGTGCCACCATCTCCAAACCATAGATCATAGCAGGTCTCACTACCACCTTGTAAACCTTCCCTTTCGTTCTTGCTGCTATCCTTCTGTCACAAATCACCCCTGACACTCGTCTCCACCCACTACACCCTGCCTGCATGTTCTTCTCTTGTGTGCTGTTCGCTGCTTTGCATGGTTGACCACGTGTACTTAAACTCATATTCCACGTTTAGCAATAATTATCATTTATAAATGTCTATGTGCCAATCTATAGGGAAATATCAGTTCAAACTGTATAATTTCACTTAACACTGAAGTTTGACCATACTACTATGAAAGTCTACCTTGGTGGTACAAATTGCTAGTATTGATATAATAGCTAATAATCATTCAGCGCGTTTTTTAGGCCAGAAGGTGGCAGCAGCAACACTCTATATTGCACGGTTGATTCCTCTAATGAGGAAGGCTGAAATCATGAAACATTATCTTTTTTCTTTTTTTTTTGTCTGCTGCAGGCGAATTATAATCCTGAATGACATTTAATGATCCATGTCAGATCTTGCTAAGACTGACCTGAAAAGCTTAAGGTGGACATCTGTATGCAATTCCTCTTATTAAAACAGCTTTATTGAGTAAAGTCCAAAACATCAGGCAGCCTTACAGATATAAGGAATTACTTGCTTGTCTGCATCCCATGAAGCTGTTTGGCTATATTTGTGGCAGCTGCTCTCTTAAAACACTTTTAGAAGTCCACAGCGTGTGGCTTGAGTATCAGTTTCACACATAGACAAAAGGAGTAAGAAGATGAGCATACTTAAAAGGAATTCCCGTACGTTCATTGCTGAAGAGGCCAGCAAACACAGATCAAATTAGACTTGAGTGTCATGCTTAGCGACACAGCTCGACACAGGTTAACACTTCAACCCTTGCACCCTGTCAGCCACTAAATTACTCCGCTAATAATAGAGCATTGGTTCCTCTCTACCCCAGAGCTCATTTTCATATACTAACTCACATTCTCAGCCCCTGAAAGCAAGAGGACAAGAAACTGCAAAAAATACCACTGGGGGACCGGGGACAAAATGCAGTGAGAATACAGATTGTGGCCTCTTGAGCAATCACTAGAGAGAGAAACTGTCTGCATGCAAATAACTTTTACCAGCATCTTTCTGTGAGTTATTACAGATTCTGCTCTGAACATGATACAGTCCAGATCAAGTTGATGAGACAGCAGTTGCTCATGCTGTGTACTTTTCCTAAAACGTTGAATTTTTGAATAAAAGGGCTGAAAATAGAGTCATTTACTCATTTCTGTGTCTATGTAAATGATTTTGGGTTATTCTGGTTTGTATTCTGTTTTAAATGCAGCACAAAAGGAAGTAGTCTATATGTAATTAATGTTGATTTTTGGTCTATTTTTATTTTAGCAAGCTTCCAAGAACACTGGCATATTTGATTTAGGAGTGATATTTGTGCTTGCTCTTCTACTGTGGTTTTCACGAATCTCACTTTAACATCTGGATTAGGTTTTGGCCTTGTTCTGCATCCTTTTCTAGTGAGGCTACATTCAGATACTTAACCTCAGCATATTTTTTGTCATTAAGCTCAAGCAGTCATGTGGAGCTGCCCTGTTCTCCTGTGCAGAGTGCTAACTATGCAGTTAACTCTAGAACCACAAGGGCACTATCTCGTTCATACTGTTTTACAGATTTAACCTGGAATGGCCCCTACCTCGGAAATTGAAAATCATCATTTTCTTTACGTAGTTAATGAGATGTCTGGCAACAGTTAGGCATACATTATACCTTCCAGCTTAGAGCTGATTTTATTGCGTACAGGACTCATGAGTATCACACCTATTGTACTCCCTACATATTTTCTGTGGATGCTGCATATATTGGGAGTTCTTCATATTTTTTTGGCATACCAGAGAGCAGAGGTCACCCAGGACCTTTTTTATTTGACAATATCGATAGGAAACATTTCAAAAAAGTCAGTGACATATTGAAAGTAAGATAGAGAGATAATTATGTGTTGTTGTGATTATTGCTGTTGAACACAGGTCTCAAATCCAATATGCACCCCACTCATAGCCATCACTTACTAACATCTGCAGTACTGTGCAAAAGTCTTGAGCCACCCCTCCTTTCTTTATTTTTTGCTAGAAAAATAGAAAATAGGTGCAGTGTTTTATTGAAACATGCAAATATAAATGGCAATACAGTATATAAAGCAAAAACAGAGTTTGTACAATTCTAACAAGCTTGAAAGTCAACATTTGGTATGATCACCTTTATTCTTCAACACAGCCTGAACTCTCTTAGTCAAGCTTTTGTGTAATTTCTTTAAGTAGTCTTCAGGAATAGTTCTCCAGGCTTCTTGAAGGATATTCAAAGCTCTTCTTTTATTGGCTGCCTTTTGTCCCATTACCTGCTTCAATAAAGTTGGGGTCCGGGCTCTGGGGAGGGCAATCCATGACTGATAGTGTTCCATTGTATGCTTTTACTGCATTGGCAGTATGTTTGAGATCACTGTCATTGAAAAATTGAGTCATTGTCAATCAGATGCTTTCCAGATGATATTTCATGGTGGATCAAAATCTGACAGTACTTTTCTGCGTTCATAATTCCATCAATTTTGAAAGATCTCCAACACGACTGGCTGAAATGCATCCCCAAACCAAGACAGAGCCTCCACCGTGTTTTACAGATGGCTGTAGACACTCACTGTTGTACCTCTCTCCTGACCTCCTCTGTACATATTGACGACAACCACAAATTTCAAATTTGCACTCATCACTCCATAAGACCTGTTGCCATTGATTTTCAGTCCAGTTCTTGTGTAATTTGGCATACCTCAGCCTTTCCTCCCTGTTTCCCTTCCTTAAGAATGGCTTCTTGACAGCCACCCTTCCACTGAGACCATTTCTGATGAGGCTTCAGTGAACAGTAGATGGATTAACTGA
>VUQI01042842.1:0-11121 GCA_015106735.1 Paratilapia polleni | reverse complement strand
CTCCATGTTTGTGTTTCATGTTCTTGTTGTTCCTTGGTTGCTGATTTTGTTCACCTGTGTCTCATCCTCCCTGATGTGTGCCAGCTGTTCCCTGTTCCCCTCGTAACCTCCCATGTGTATTTAAATCTCCAGTTTGTCCCGGTTCCTTGTTGCGTCGTACACTCCTCATGGCTGTGTGTCTCCCTGTTCCGTGTTTCCTGATAATTCCTAGTTTTTGTGTTCCTCGCTCCTGCCCTGCTTGATGTTCAGCATTTTTGCATTTTGTATGAACAGCATTAAAGCTGCTTTTTGAGTTTATCCCGTGTTCTGGGTCTTGCGTTTGGGTCCTCCTCCTGCCTGCCTCACAGCCCGATATGACATCTCCAGTTAAAACTACGAGCCTGCCATCAGTGAATCTATCTGTGGAGTTTCACTTGGATGTAACTGTCTTGCTGCTGTTTTTTGCACCTTTTATTTTGCTTATTTTGCACTAATATTAGATAAAGCTGGATTTAAGACTAATGCACAACGTCCAACTAACACAATGCTAAAAGGAACCATTTGAGATTTATCTCGTCATTACCCGACAGAGAAGTTAAGCAGCAGTGTAAACCTCTTGTAATCCGTTAATGATAACTTTGTGAGGCAGAGGAAGAAAACAAGCAGTGAGCAGGAGGAAGAGGAGAGAAGGAGCAGCTGTGAAACACATGGAAAATTCAGAGACTGTGGCGAGTTTTAATCAAAACTGCCACAATATCTGCGTCTGTTTGTGATTGTTAAAGCTCGTAAAACAGGGAGTGTGTTTGTGTGTGTGTGTGTAATGCCAAATTTCCACTATAACAAATGAACTCTGTGAACTTGTGAGAAAGTGTGTGCTCAGTGTGGTTTGGAGGAGAAACTGCTGAGAGGGGTAAAACGAGGGAGGGAAACAGAGAGAAAGTGAAATGTTATGAATCAGTTTTCAGGAATATTTTAAAGAAATAACAGCTGTCTGACCAGATGTTTGAAACATCAGGTCACAAAAATATGCACTGCTCAACTTTTGAGGACCACAAATACCTCAGTTTGTTATTTATTTAAATTTAATCCCCATAAAGCACAGCTGGTCTTTCTAAGCTCCACATTAAAAATATCTAAAAATCAAACTCCTATGACGCATAAATTTAATAAAAGCTAAGAAAAAAGTGCAAAAATGAGGTCCAAGACAATCATATCTAAGTGAAACGCCACCGATAGATTCACCGATGGCAAGAATTATGTCAGCCTCAAGAGTTGCAGTCAAGTTCTGCAAGAGCTGGGTCTGCAGCTATGACTCAGAGACCAAACAGCAGTGTCCAAGGCTGAAGGAGGTGCATCAGGTCATGAGAGGCCAGGAGCATGCTCATCCCCCAGGGTCAGCCTGTCAGTGCTGACTTCTAATTGTTTCTGAAACTATTTCTTGTCTTAAAATATTTATCCACTGTCCCTCCTCTGCACATGTCCAAACCATCTCAGCTTTGTCTCTCTAACTTTGTCTCCAAACTGCTCAGCCTGAGCTGTCCCTCTGATGTCCTCATTTCTAATCCTGTTCATCCTGGTCACTCCCAATGAAAATCTGAGCATCTTCAACTCTGCCACCTCCACAGGTACACAAGTAAGTGTACTCCTAGTGCTGGTCCTAAGTCTGGATAGATGGGGAGGGTTGTGTCAGGAAGGGCATTCAGTGTAAAAATCTTTGCCAAATCAAATATGTGGATCATGAAGAATGAGATGTGTGGGAGAACATCTGGCAGAAATCTGAACTGTGGTGCATGCCACTGTGTGACAAAATACTTTTGACTTGCGGGGAAGCAATCTAAAGCTGCACAAGCAGACAACCCTGATGGGGGAGATCGGCCCACTTTAATTCAAAAAAACTTTTTGATCCCACCTCATACGAGAAAAAGTGTTTAAAACCGAACTTCACGTTAACACACCATCACTAACTAACTCCAAATTCTATTTTTACAGTTTACAGTTGATTTTAACCTCAAAATTATTTTTTTTCATCAGTGGAGACCTTAACGAGTTCTTTTTTTCAACTTTAACCTTTAACCTCTATATGAAGTGAATTTTCTTTACATAGTAATAAAATCATAATTCACACTGAATGATTCTGCTGAAGATGGGAGGACTAAACTGTGAAAATAAGCTCCTGTACATGAGCTGACTTGGAGTCCTCGATGCAACCTGTTCAGTTTAAATAGTTCAGGGATGGTGGAGGGCAGACAGACATTTAGTGTGTGATGAAAGAAACAGCCGAGGACAGATGAGAGAGGAGCAGTGTGTTTCATGAGCCTTCGCAGATGTTTCTGCTGCATTAAAACTACAGATCCTCACAGATGTACACGCTCCACAGGAGCTCTGAATCTGATAACAAGACCAGTGAGTCTGCTCTAAAGCGAACCGTGAAAAACAAATTCAACACAGCAAACTTTGACCTCTCTGTCCTCTGATGGTTAACAGCTGGATGAAACACCACAGCTGGAAGAAGTCTGAGTTCCTGCAGCACAGCTGGACTTTACGTGGCCTTGGCTCTCACAGCACGCTCCTCCATCTCCAGCTAACACATTAAAACATAAAATATGACACGAAGCTTCACAGACTGACCTAAAGACTCGTTTTAGTAACATTTGGCTTCACACTTATGTAATTACAGACAGTCAAACCCAGCAGCTGGTGTGAATGAGGATTTTCCTGCTGCTACCTAAAATAAGAAACTTTTTTTAAGAGAAATGCTTCCTCGGGAATCCTGCAGAGAACCTGCAGAGCGCAAAGGTTCATTATTTTGACCCTGCACAAATAAAGCCTTCTCCTCCCTTATCGACAAAAGATAAACAACAAATAGATCATATTTAAATGACCTTCTGCTTAAGACCTGGTCATATACAGGGTATTTTACTGTGCTGACATTTTGTCAAATACAGGACATACCAAGCATCAGCCTCTGGGGTTGAAAAATGCCCAAATCTGCAGTTCCTATAATGGCCACTTGAGGCTCCCCATTGACTTCCATGTTAAAAATTTACAACTTTACAGCAGAAATAAACAAGCAGAGAGCTATGCTGATCTTAAAGCCGGAGTTTCCAGTGTCATGAAGGTGATTGCCTGACTAGATCACCTGATACCTTAAGCTGACACATCACCTGGTTGGGAGCAGGTTATGTGCAGTTTCAGTTTAAAAGATTTTCACTGATTTGTTTAACAACAATATTCTCAAAGTGCGACACGGATTCTCCGCTGAAGAAATCCATTCTCTCCATGAAACCCGTTGGTCCGTATCGGACTAACAGTGCAGAATTATGCTGTACAGTAAAGTCACAGCATTGGATTGTTACTGGAATTTGTCTGATTTCAGTTGGTGACGCAGAAAATGCACAAATACATTTTTATGTTTGGTACAAATTACCTGCCAAGTTGGTTTTACAGTGCTGTAATTAGTGTCAGACCTGAATTCACTGAGGAGCCTTTAATGTTTGAATGGATCCGGTTTAAAGTTTCAGATTTCGATTGTGCAGCTGTTACGTCAGAAATAACCAGCAGTGGTTAGAGCGCACTGAGTGATAAGATAAACAACTTCTGGATTTACAAGAACTCCATCTCTTCACATATCTGCACAACCAGTGTTGGCTTTTGTTGCTTTATTTTATATTCTATATCCTGTTAATGTGATAATGTCTCTGACTTAAGTAGGCAACGCCCAGTTGGTCAATTTTGTGCAGAAGAAGAGTCGCATAAATGCATCAAACGCCTCCTTTTCTGTGAGCACGCTCAGAGCCTGAAGCAGAGAGCCTGAGTTGACAACCACCATCATGATGCCCGTTATCTCTGACTAGGGTTTTAGGTTTTATCAAACCAGCTAACATGAAAAAGCCTGGCTATGTCAAACCTGCACCCCACTGTAGCAGACCCACATCAACAGCTTCTGCCATCATGTCAGAGACGTCTCTCTGAGCACTGTGGTTCTCTTTTCCCGAGTCCTCATAAACAGCAAAGGTACAGGTACGTATATAATGCTTCTCTATTCTAACTAGGAGCCAGGGATGAAATCACCAGTCGCTACCTCCATCACCCAACGTGGGGCTCAAACCCACAACCCTGAGATTACGAGTCTCATGCTCTACCAACTAGAGGTGGGAGATATAATCGCGATGCGGACGTGGACGATTCTGAATCGATTTACAAATGTCAAAAATCAATTTTCTAAATTTTAATTAATAACGTAAAGTTGAGGAACGCGAAAGGCAGAACTGGGAAGTGCGGCGCCCAGACAGTGTACGATGTGCACATAACAGAGATGCACCAGAGTTTCAGATTAACTGGTGAAGATGAAACAGGTGTGTCGTAGCTGCTTTTCAGGAGCCGCTACCGACAAACAGGAAATAAACGTGGTGAACAGTTCACCTTTAAAAATACATTTCTTTGCTTGTGTTTTTTTAACACGACACAGCGGTCTGCTGTCACACTGTGTTTGACAAAAAAAGAGCGTACGAGTTTAACTGGTGACGTTCCCACGCTACAGAACGATGCAGGTGTCTGCGCTGATGCCTGTTCATAATTTCACCGACATTAAATTATTCAGTAAATGTTCTTGTTGCCATTATTATTCTTCACACACTTTTATGTGATCTGAGGATAGTCAGCCCTACAACTACAGCACACACGTTAGTCCACCAGTGCTGCGCTGTGACAGAGTGTGACAGTCCAACCAGGTGAACCTGTGACACACCTGCACCTGGATTCATGCTGACCAGATTTTAGCTGAAGAAATCCTGTTTCATGTTCAATACATCAGACATGAGCTCTGCAGCTGTCAGTGATTTTATGTACTGCTTCTTTACGAATAATCTAGGAAATAAATATGTCATCAAGTTTGCTTTAAAAGTACCAAGTAGTCATGCGGGGGGAAGAAAGATGCATCGATAATCGTTTTATCATCGAATCGCAGCCCTCTGAATCGTAATCGAATCGAACCGTGAGGTGCCTCAAGATTCCCACCCCTAAAAAACAACTGAGGTAGCTGGGCTTTCTATGAAACTCAAGGAAAAGTGATTAAAAACAGGAATTTAGGATTTTGTTTGAACTACTGGAGCACAAACACAGACTACATAAACACCAGTGAGAGGCGAACTCAATCAGACACTAACGGGGTGGGAAAAGAACTGAGAAGGGAAGTGAAAGACACAGAAGGCCACATCAGGAACCAAATTTCAAAATAAAACAGGAAGTAAACTAAAGGAGGAGAAACAGAAGAGAGCAGAGGGAGACAGGACAAAAGACACACTGTGGGAGAGAGACAGGGTTAATAATAACTAATGATTAAATGCAAGTGGTGTATAAACACATGGAGAGTGAAAGGAAGTGAGGAAGAGGAAGTGCTCAGTGCATCATGGGAAGCCCCCAGCAGCCTAGGCCTATTGCAGCATAACTAAGGGATGGTTCAGGGTCACCTGATCCAGCCCTAACTATAAGCTCTATCAAAAAGGAAAGTTTTAAGCCTAATCTTAAAAGTAGAGAGGGTGTCTGTCTCCTGAATCCAAACTGGGAGCTGGTGTTTAGTTTGATGGACTGAAATTTATTGAGAATTTAAAGTGATACATGACCCGGATTAAAGCTTCAAAGGACTACATGTCTCAGAGCATCTTCACCTTTCTCTCCTCTCTCAGGTGTTCAACTCTGGTTGACTGAAATTCTTCAAAAGTGCTGCGTGAGAAGTTAACCTGCTCATTCTGCCTCCTCTAGTTTCAGACGGAAAACTGAAAATGAGGTTCGATGTGGGCCAGGTCAGTGTATACACTATCACCATCATCATCATCATCCTCCATTAACCTGCCTTCCTGGATATCCATCTCCCCTCCTCCTCCTCACTGCTGGCAGACATGAATATGCTCAGTGAAGCATTAAGGTAGGTCCTTCGCACCCCTTCAAGTCCATTTTTCTCTCTTGTTATTACAAATTACAGCCTCCTCTATTTTTATTACCTCTCCAGCTGCTGCTGCTGTGATCACCGTTGCTTCTTTAAAAGCTGAAGCTATATAAAATGTGTGCCATTCTAGCTCGTCAATCATGCACCCTGTTTGACTTTTTATGTGTGAAGCCTTGCAGACCATGTCACACACATTCCTCAGCGAGCAGCAGACTGCCCTGCGGCGCTCCAACGATGCTGTCAAAACATCTTAGCAAAGGCCAAAATGATTAGAAACGCAGGTCTGCAGCTAACATTCAAACTGTGGGCAGAAAATTATCACCTGAGGGGGCTGAAGGGTGCAAAAAAGTGCTGTGATGCTGCAAATTCGACAAAAACAGGATGGAATGAAGCCTCATATTTACTGCTAACTGGTTCATGAAAGTTACCTCTGACTTCCATGTATGCATGTGATTGTGTTTTCTATGCAGAGTCTTTGACATCTCTAGGCAGGTTTGGCAACTGATTGGTCTATATGCTCACCAAATCCTCAATACTGATGCTTTTTAGTAGTCTTCCAAGATTAATCCATTATTTTTGGCAGAGGGAGGAAGAAGAATACAGTGAGGACTCAAAGGTGAGCCTGATCTCAGATAACGCTGTTTGGTGAAAGCCGCTGCCGTGTCGTGACCCACCAGGTTAAATCATCAGTGAAACGGATCTGTCACTCACAGCTCAGCATTTTTCCACGTGCAGGGTTACTGAAAGAGTGCATCTTAAGCCAGTCCACTTTTTTTCCTAACCAAGCAGTTTTTAGCTTCTAAACCTGACAGGCAAGTGAAAATAAAAGAAAACACAGAGTATAAAAAACAATCGTTAAATGGGATATCCCAGCGGATAAACATGCAGCTTAGACCACCACCATCCCTCCAAAGTCCAAATGTGGATTTGGGCCCGCTCAGGCCCAGTTTATCAAATGGGTGGATGTTAATCTAACCCTAAGCCTCCATGGATCACCAGTGGGTGTTAAAAGGTTAACGTGAACCCCACTTTAAGCCGTGGTTACGGCTGATGTGCTGGGCATTTCTCACAAAAACTGTGAGGTCAACACCACCCTGCAGCTGTTTATACTCGAGCCTGAGGTGTGCTGTACTTGCTGTAGTCTTCTCCTGGATGACAGGTGTCACAACTCAGAAGACCATCATATAGGAGTAGAAGAAGGAAACAAAGCGATTGTGGAGGTTTTCTACATAACGTCTCATCTTTTCCAGCTGCTGCAGCATCTCCGTATTCTGGGAATCTCTGAGCTCCTAAGGGGACAGGAGGGTCCAGATCCTCTTTTTCTTTTAAACAATGCTTGTCCTCTTCATTGCATCATTATAAATATATCATGTTAGATAATCTGCACTGAGCTCCCCCCTCAAAGTGGTTTGGTCCAGTGCCTCCCAATGTTTAACAGCTTTACTTCAAAGGATGTGTGAGGCGTTCTTTTCATCTATTTTGATTTGGTTTTTATTTCTGATCGTTTTCGGATTTCCCACCCTGCCCCCCTGCATGCCACCTCAGTTACAAAAATCCTGGGAACACCCCTGCTCTTCAACCCAACCAGAGAGGAAACAGTACAGGAGACATGACAAACATCACAGAGATCAGGTAACAGAAAACAAAACATGATAAGGAGAACCTTAAGCTGTCCCCTGTGCTTATCTGAACTATCTGCACTTCCAACACAGGAAGTGCTGCAGATAAAAGCCCCCTGACTTTCCCTGCAAGCTTTGAATCTGAAAGGCAATAAGGAACAACAAAAGCATGGATCGTTAGCATGGAGACAAGGAAACAACAAACAGGAGGACAGGGAAAGGAGGGACGAAGAGGAGACAAACGGGAGGTGGAGGAAGCGGTGAGAAAGAGAAAGTGGAGAAAGAAAAAATGAAAGAAAGAGAAGCAGATGGTGGAGAGGAGGAAGTGTCCCTTTCAGATGGGGTGATATATGAGTGAAAAAGAGGAAGAAGTAGTAACGGACGACAGGAGGAGCCTCAGTGTGTGTGTGTGTGTGTGTGTGTGTGTCTGTGTGAAGTGAATCTGTTTTCTGAGCTCATAAAGACGCCACTGTGCTCCATCCATCCTTCCCTCCTCGCTTTGACTCCTTCCTCCCTCCGTCCTTCTATCTCCCAAACATTTCTGGTTTCCGCCTCAGCTGTTTGTGTGTGTGTGTGTGTGTGTGTGTGTGTGTGTGTGTGTGTGTGTGTGTGTGGCACATGCATGCAGCCTCACAGCCAACGTGCATTCTCAATTAGACTCATGTAACATGCTGGCGCTCCTGCCCGGGCATCTGCCTTGGCACCAATACACACACTCCTTTAAACCACAGCTGGCTCAGAGAGCAGCTCGGGGAGTGGCCCAGAGTGTGTGTGTGTGTGTTTTGGAGGTTTTTTAACTCATGTGAGACTCACTGTGGCCGTCATGTTGTTGCTCTCCTCCATGATAGCAGCAGAGTATTTGTTGGAAGGCATCGCGGTGGCACTCGACTGGTCCAGTGTCTGTCCTGACTCCTTCTCAAACCTGCACAAAGACACAAACAACTCACTGCTGCACCTCAAGTTTGCTCATAATAATGTTCTTCTTTGAGCAGCTGGACTTGTGCCTTAATAAGCTTGAAAATTAAAATAAGCTTTAAAGGAGACCTATTCTGCTCATTTTAAGCTCCATATATTTATTTCTAGACTTTACCACAGTGGCTTTGCATGATTTTCAGTTCATCCAGTGAATCGTTATTTATCCCTCAGTTCACCCGAGTGAGCGAGCTGTTTTAGCTCCTCCCCCACTCACCATCAGTTTGATTTCTGCAATACTGTATATTAATATATTATAAGTATATTTAGTTTTAAGAGAGAGAGAGAATGACACATCCAGTGATCGAGTTACTCGTAGACGATCCCCTCAAAGGTCAGTCGGTGATAAGAACCTAGCCCCGGCCTTCCTGTCTCCGATTTTCTCTCACCAGGTCACCGCTGTGTCGGTCTGTGATATCATTCAGCCACGTCTCCAGAGAGGATCTCAGACTCCACCCTCTCGGTGAGCGGCTGGTGAAGGTAGTTCTGGTTCTGCTGATCCTGGATCAGGTGGAGAAACACTGAGAGCAGAATGAGAACTACCAGCTGCAGGATGATGGAGATGGAGGATGAGATCTTCTCGGGAGAGGCAGCTGAATGATATCACAGGATGAGATAATCACAGTAAGCTGTGTATAATATAAACCACAAATATAATGGATATCTGAGGGAATCACTGAATGATTTCAACACCACACAACAAGACACGGCGCGGTGTAGGTTAAAGGAAGAAAATACGACTGAACATTAACTGTGACAGGATGTTTAACATAAATCTCTGACCCTACACGCCCATTCAACATCCTGACTCTCACTGCACAGAGGATACGCTGCTAAACAATCAACAGTCGCTGGTGTGGGCTCGTTCTTGAATGAAATTCCTCAGGATACTACGGACTTCCTTCCTGAAAAGCTGCTTTAATGATGATCAGGAGGTTCTGCTATGATCATCAGTTTCATTCTACAAATGTTCACAGCAGCATGTTTGAACATGTTCAACATGAGCAGCAAAAAGAAGAAGAAGAAGAAGAGTGTCTATCAGGCATTACTGCAGCTCAGCTGAGCATGAAGAGAGAGAACAGGTTTATATTTACAGGAGCACAAACACACAAGCATCTCTGAAAATTATCACAAAGAAATACAATCATAGTTTCCATCTCCTGCATGCGAAAGGATCAAAGTATTGGATATTGTAATATTGTAATATTGAAAGAATGAAGGAACGAGCGAAGAAAGGAAGAGGGAGAAAAAGAATGATGGAAAGAAGTAAAAAGAAAGGAGAGAATCAAGGAAGAAGGACAGAAGGAAAGAAGGAAAGAGAAGAAAAGAAAAATCTAAGGAAAGAAAGAAAGAGAGAGAGAAGGAAAGAAAGAAGGAGCTAATCTGACATGTCCAAACAAACCTGAAGTAAACAGATACACAAACCTGTCAGAGTGTGTGTGTGTGTGTGTGTGTGTGCGTGTTGGACACACATTTTGTGACTCTGCATTCTTCTGAGCCTCCATGCTGGTACACCTGAACGCCCATTTTTAAGTGCAACACAATCCGTGTGTGTATGTGTGTTTGTGTGTGTGTGTGTGTGTGTGTATGTGTGTTTGTGTGTGTGTGTGTGTGTGGGGGTTAGAATTTCAGTGAGGTGAAAGGTCAATTGCTTTGCCAAACAAGCCTGTGCAGAGAAACCTGCAGACCTGAAGTACAGAAACATGACTGAGATTTAAAAAGAAGAGAGATAAAAGAAGATCATCTGATTAATCATTTAAAGGGGGCTTCTCATGCTGCTCATTTCCAGCTGCATATTTTTATTCTTGGACTCTACAAGAGCAGCTTTGCATGATTCACAGTTTATAATAATCCTTCTTCATGTGGTACTGGGTTTTGGTTCATCCTCTGAAAACACAGACTCTATATGAAAGTTGGACTGGATTCTGGACTCCACCTTTTGAACGTTAGCATTTTGGCCGCTGCCATGTTGTGTTTTTGTTTCCAGAAGTGACCATATTTGGACAAAAGGGTGGAGTGCTAAGTTATCAGCTAATGCTAGCTAGCTTGGTTATCAGCCTGCATCCACAGACTGTATGGGAGCATCACACGGACACAGATACCTGCTAATCAGTGCTCAGTAACATCCAAACCTAGAATTTCACTGAGCATCAAAACTGGAGCTCAGACTTCTTGGACGGTCTGTTAGTCCAATTAACCGAACAGCAGCCATATTATTGGTCAGATAATTGCATTAAAAATGCTCCAAAAGGCTCCAACAGCACAAACACGGTCCAGAGGTCCAGTTCAGGGACTCCAGTTAGCTGAGGTGAAGCCTAGCAGACAGCTAGCAGCTACAGCCGCCTGTGTCACCATCCACCTGTCAGTCAAAGAGGCCACGCCCCTAATCATGCAAACTTTAAGCCTTAATCCAATTTAAACAGGTGAGTTATAAACAGGTGTTATGAAGGAGAAAATTAGCTACAGAGACCAAAGAGTTTCTGTATCAGGCTGTAAACATGTTTATTTCTGCTGTAAAGTTGGACATTTTAACATGGGAGTCTATGGGGACTGACTCACTGCTGGAGCCTCTGGTGGACGTCAGAGGAACTGCAGCTTTTGATATTT
>VUQI01042838.1:0-14280 GCA_015106735.1 Paratilapia polleni | reverse complement strand
AAAGGAGAAAAAAAAAAAAAAAAAAAAAAAAAAAAAAAAAGTCCAAAGAATAAAGCAAAACAAGACCCCACAAAAATGGGCATGAAAGTTGGACTAAAAGACAGCAAACTGACTGACAAGAGGAAAGACAGGACTATATATACACACTGATTGGAAAAGAGACACAGGTGGGAACAGTTAAACACAGGTAAAACTTTGAATCTTACTGTTGATAAGTGCTATGTTGTGAATACGTGTGCATCCTCAAGACATAAAGAACCTTCTCCATAAAGACATCTCCACAATGCTATTAGAGGTTAAAAACTCCACAGTGAACCCTTAAACTATGAGCAAGATTTGAAAATGCGTCTTTGTAGCCATCTGTTCATGCCAGGCTGAGGGTTTTCCACCCAAATGAGATGTACGTGTTTACCTTTATAAAAATACAAACTGCACTGTCAGTGGCAATAAATGCTTGAACTAAAACAGTGATTTAAATCAGCAAAGTACTTTATTATGTCCCTCTGAAAGAAAAAGGACGGAACGAGGGAAATTCGGTTTTTATAGTGACGCAGCACATTTCACGTCCAATCCATCTGTCTGTCTCCGGCTCAGTTAATCAAGTCAGTGTTTACAGGAACACAGTACCATTTCTCACCTGTCACCAGCGTCTCATTTCAGACTGAGGGACAGGGATGATTGGCTATGACTGTGGCCCACTGGTTTGTGTGATGGCTGCTGAATCATTTCTCATGTGCATATGTTTCAGGCAGAGAGAGATTTCTCCCCAAGGCAATGAGAAAAGTCAACTGAGACCGTTAGTTATTATATTAATGGCTTGAACAGTCCCTGCATCTGTAATTTGACTATTGGCTTATTGAAAGTAAAAATATTTTTGTGGTATATAATTATTTTAGCTGTACAAACTGACTGTTTTTATTACACAGTAACAGATTTTCCTTTTAGTTTGACTGTGAGAGGGTTTAATGGTTTAGGTTTAGTAGCATACTTCGTTGTTGCACAAATTAGAGCATATTTGTGCTGGCTTATTATACATTTATGAACATGAAAATACTCCTAAAGTGATTTGCCTTTGGTCTGATGTTTTCTTTTATCTTTTACTAATGTTTGTTTATTACTCACACCTTCCTATTCTGTCTTCCTAGGGGTCTCATACTCATACGTGCAGGGGCAATCGACAGATGAGGATACAGCAGTTGACGTGAAGCTCTACAGTCACCGGTGGAGGAGATGGCTCCCCCCAAAACCTCGTAACATGGACAGTAACAGAGCCAGTCAGGAGCAGGACCAGGACCCTGAACAGGAGGAGCCTGAAAGCTTCCCAGGCATGCTGTCAGCAGAGGTATCAGACAACAGCTCCCAGATAGAGGTAAGCAAGGATCCACATATAAGCCATGCAGCTGATGAGAGATGACAACATGTTGTTTTTATTACTGTGGGTTTAAAAAGCTAGGAGAATAAGCCAAAAGTCAAGCAGCAAGACTTTAAAAGTAAAGGTTGTTTTACTGTGTATATGCAGATAAGACAATAAAAGCAGGTATGTGAACCATACCCTCCGCTGCTTTAGCTCAGAGGTAACATCTGTCATGCTTTTTAATGGCCACTAAATACTTGAAGCTGCCATTGTTTCAGACTTCGAGGTGCTCACTAATCACATTGGCAGGTAGAAAGGTATTTGCCTCGATGACAAACATTTCTGTATGACGCTACTGTTACAGTCCTTACAGAGGCTTTCCTGCCAGAAGCTCGCATCCTTAGCAGGTTTGCTAATAGTCTTTATGGGGGTAGTTAAGTGGGGGAGTGAGTATGTATTTTTGATATGGAAGCTGTAAATAACAAGTGCATTGGCATGTTTAATTAATTGTATATATTGTATATTTTTGTGGCAGCACAGTGGTGCAGTGGTTAGCGCTGTCGCCTTACAGCAAGAAAGTCCTGGGTTTGAAAATGGCTGGTGGACTTTGCATGTTCTTCCTGTACCTCCGTGGGTTCTCTGCGGGTATTCCGGCTTCCTCCCAAAAACATGCATGGGGTTAGGTTATTCTAAATTGGCCGTAGGTGTGAATGTGAGCGTGAATAGTTGTCTGTCATTGTGTTAGCCCTGTGATAGACTGGCGACCTGCCCAGGGTGAACCCCACCTTTCGCCCCATGACAGCTGTGATCCTGAATTGGATAAGTGGAAGAAAATGGATGGATGGATGGATGGAAGGAAAAACGTTGAACAGCATGTTGTCTTTTACACCTCAGTGGAATTTGGTTTCATAATCAGGTGCTTTTCTGATTATGAAACAACACTTCACCTCATGGTTAATTATTCTGATTTTCTTTTTTTTATGGGCACTGTCAGGACTTGTTAAGGTTTGTGCCTTCTTTTGCATGCTGCTGTTTTTGTGGCTTTTTGTCTCTAACTTTGTGATAATAACATTTTAAACCAAAGAACAGTCGTGTCATAATAATGGAAAAGAAGTAAAACATTTTATGTTAAATAATATGCTAATGCAAAGTGTTAAAAGTTGTCCTGCAGTTCATACTACTTTCTTCATTTTCATTCAGCAGCCTTAATTCAGACCCATTTTCTTGTGTTTGATTTGCTTTCAGTTCACACAGTAAATCCTCTTGTCCCATAAAAAAATCCAACTAGTCTGAAGTTAATGAATCAATAAAGTCCTCTCTTGAGCCGGACCCAAAAATACTCTTTGGTCGCTTCCCTGGAGCAATTATAAATGTCCTTAGAGGAGTGGATGTTTAGTAATGAAAAAGAAGATGAGGAGGGGCCTTTGAGGATTAATGTTTTATATCAAATTAAGCCCAGCCCTCAGGTATTCATCTACCTTCTATGAGGGACTGAATCCTCTTAAATTTGACCTCAAAGAGACCAGAACAGGAAATTAACCTGGCCTCCTACAATGAGAATGGGCTGGAGGACCTGCTGGAGATTAATAGCCGCACTCGACCTGTGTGTGCATCTATGTAAATGAGAGGCATCACCCGCGTCCCTTGTTGTGGCGCCTTAGATGGCACGAAGCTTGGAGGCGTTCGGTCATAATGATGGCGGCCGCCCGGGTTTAGACAGCTCGTTAACTTTTCCCGTGGCCTCTAATCATCTCAGGTTCACAGCCCCGTGTCTCTCAGTGAGAAGGGAGAGAGCTTTGATCGTCAGCTGTAAACAGTCACGTTCACAGTCACGTATAGGCACATACACCACTTCAAAACTTCACACAACTGTAAACACACTCGGAGTACAGCACACACCAGTGTGCACCACTTCATTTGTCACATCTACACACATTTATGCTTACATAAATGCTCACTAACACTCAGACATGGCCTCCTCTCTTGTTGTTGTGGCTCTCTCTGCCTCATTTATTGTTGCAGAATGGAAAACCAGTCCGCAGCACAAACACCTCGTCAGTCCTCCTGCCATTACCCAACACATGCAGCTCCTCACCTGTCACCAGCACTTTGTTGACACCAGCAGAGCCTTCATATTCAGAGGGCAGAAACAGTAAACACTGAGCTCAAGGCTTCCACACAGCAGTGAGCTGAATGTATTTAAAACTCAAACAGCTTTAACTATGTCCTTTTGGTGGAAAAAGCTGCTCTTTGACACTTTCGCAACGGCATATATCACTACTCTGTGATGGTAAACACATTAGCTATTATTAACCCAGTCTCTCTCCCATAGGTGTGCCTTTTTTGTCCTGTCTCCCTCTGCTCTCTTCTGTTTCTCCTCACCCCCAACCGGTCGCGGCAGATGGCTGCCCCTCCCTGAGCCTGGTTCTGCCGGAGGTTTCTTCCTGTTAAAAGGGAGTTTTTCCTTCCCACTGTTGCCAAGTGCTTGCTCATAGGGGGTCGTCTGATTGTTGGGGTTTTCTGTCTAATATCGTAGGGTCTTTACCCTAATATATAAAGCGCCTTGAGGCGACTGTTGTTGTGATTTGGCGCTATATAAATAAAATTGAATTGAATTGAATTCCAAGAGTTATTTTGTGTCATAATTTATCTTGTTGTGCAACTACTTGCCATCAGCCTGCTTTGTCTCTTCTAGTAGTGATTTACAACCAAAGTTACCTGTCAAAACAAATGTGAATCTAAGCCTGCACTGTAAAAGGTTGTATAGCTGCATTACACTCCAGTCTGCTGAAATTACTGCCTGTCATGTCATCAATTTCTCGCCGTGTTATTATTGCCCGTAGATGCTCAATTGTGAGTCTTAAAAGATGCAGTTATATAGTGATTTTGTAAAAGCGAGCAACAAAAACTTGTGGTAATTAATGATGCTTTAGATCATTTGGTTTAATGACAAATTAAATCCAAACTAATGAATGCCTGATCAAAGTCATTTGTCACAGGAAACCAAAGACAAAAAAGAAATAAAATGTAATTAAAATATGTTGTCAGCTATCTGTGTGAGAACCAGTTTGGGTTTTAGACCATATGAGTGAAGAAATGTAAAAGATTTTCCTTCACTTTCAAAGCCTGTTTGAAGGCAACAACTTGGTTTTAAGGTGGTAAAGTTAGAGGTAGCTTTAGGATAGGGTAGGCACTTACTTGTGTTTAACTGTCACAAGTAAGTGCCTTGTGTTTAAGAGGCTCGGGAATGTAATAATGTAAATGAATATCCTCACAAAGACCTAAATAAACCTGTGTGCCTCTGTGTGTGTGTGTGTGAGTCCCTCGTCCCACACACAGAGTGGAGCAGGCAGCAGTCACTCTAGGGGAAACACTGGTAACAGCACACAACCTTTAGTCAAAATAGGAGAAATGATCATTCAAACAAGCTCAAACTCTGCACTACACTTACTCTAGTGCCCAGCAGTACACCCGCCAAGTTTGAAGTGGATAAGAGTAACGGTTGTTGAGACAGATTGTTGAACAGGGATTTCTCCAAATATTTGTAAGTTACAGTTATGATTCGTGCATCACCGATATCAGTCTGTTCACTATGAAGCTACGCTAGCTGGAGGCTGCAAAGCTTAGCATAAAGAATAGTGGTGAGCCTGGAGTGTCACCATCTCCAGACAAAAGCAACAGGAACTGCAAACAGCCAGCAAACAGGAAATAGCCTACTAAATTATGGGCTTTAGACATAATGATTTTGTTACCTTTGAGCAGAACCAGGCTAAATGTTCCACCTTTTATGGTAAGCTAAGCTAAGCTCAGAAAGGACTAAGCACACAAGGGACAATAAGGACAGTGAAACCAACCAAATGTTGGAGAAACAGAAGCACACGCTAGTCCAGACAAAGAAGAGCTGCTACAAAAAAGGTCATGTAGGCACTTTGGCTTCAGTAAACTTCAGTGGCTGACTTGTCTCAATGTTGTAAACACTACCATGTTACAGAATATAAGAAGTGTCTCTAATTAAAAAGGTAACAGCAGAATAGTGCATTGTGTTGTATTTGCTGACATTGCTACATGAGCTAAAGCTATAAAACTAAGTTTCTTTGTTTGCAAAGGACTCAAATACATAACAGGCGTTGAATTTGTTGAATTGAATTTCTAAATGTGAAACATTTTCCTCTCATTTGGTACATTTAAGACAGTAGAGGGCTAGAGTACAGATTTCATATTCTAAGAACCAAAACATTATTTTTTGGTAAAATCAATGAATGTTGAATAAATACTACTTGGTGTCAAAATCTGCATTTTTTTTGCTTATTGCACAGTGCAAGTAATTAAAAATGTCTCCTCTGAGGATAGATTTTGTGCACAAAATAAGTGTGATTTTATGTCATATTTAAGTCATATTAAGTCACAAACAAATTTTAAAGGCAGTGTTTGTTATCAGTTTGAATAAGAAAAACACAACTATACAGAGATTCAATCTTCACGTTTTTATGTGTGTGTTATCTGATGGTGGACTGAATGCATCTTAACTGAAATGAAGAAATCTGTCCATCTTTTTCTTGGCCTTTGCTTTGAGGTCAGTCTGTGTTTTGGTTAACTGGTGCTGTAGCACAAGTTTCCAACAATAGCTTCCTCTCACCTTCACATGCAGGTTTAAAACAGTGGTTTAAACAGCAGACTGTCTGACGCCCTGAATGACTGTTACTCACTGCACCAGCTCTCCGGATCATTAACCCAGATTAAACAGCTTCTCTGCTGAAGGTGTCTTCAGGTCACTGTAAGATGGAATAAGAAAGACTGCAACAAACTGTGGGACTCAGGGTTGTTGAATATAAGTCTCATCAACAGCTGAGCACATGGAGGTTTCTGCTGGTCCCAACATGCTTGTGGCTTGTGGCGGTTAGCTGTTGTGTTTTTGTTTGTTATCTACTGTAAAGGCTACCTTTCAACATTTTATTTAATTGTAATAGCTTTACTTTATGTACAACTTTATAAAGATTTTATTTTTTCTCTTTTCAAGAACATGAAGGAACCTCATAATAACAGCATCAACATACTGTGAAGGAACAACTGCTATTTGTCCAAAATATGTACAGTGTTGAAGAGATATTAGCTAAAGTTGAACTAGGGCCGGGCTGTATTTTTATGTAATACCACCTTCCACGTGATCAAGCTTTATTTAACCGGGCAAAAGACCACATTTGCAGTGGCAGCCTGGGAAAAATGTGATTGTCATGGAGGAAGAGCCATGCCTTTAATCCAGGTAGCAAAGTCAAACAGTGTAGGCACAGAACAGGTAAAAAGGCAAGGTCCAAAAACAGGCAAAACGTCCACAGACAAGAAAGTCCAACATTAACGAAGAACAAATAAAACAGCTTGACATCTTAGTTGAACAAAGACTGTCTGGCAACAGAGATTGCAAGGCAGGAGGTATAAATATGGAGGAGACAGAGTGACTAATTGAACACATGTGGCACAAAATGGCAAGAAACAGAACAAAGAATGGACGTTAATCTAACTGAAATGTAGGACAGAGATTTCAGATTTCAGAATAAAACAGGAGGTGACAAAGATAAAACTCAACATCTTGACAAAAAGCACCAGCAAAAGTTAAAAAACCAGTAGCACACATCTAAATACACACCCACTAGTAAAGCTCTGCCCCCTGTGGTGAAAACTTTAGTTAAAATTAGAGTAATTACAAAAAGAACCTTTAATGGGTATAGATTTTTGTTTTTTGTTGTTTTTTTTTAAAGGAAGATGAATATCCACCATTGTCCATGGTATCCACATACCACAGACATTGTTAAGGGTTGTTAAAGTTTCAATGACTTTTGGGAACCAGCGTATGATTGACAGCCACACAGGAAAAATGCACTTATGAAATATAATGCAGTGAAGCTCTCATTTGCCACAAAAGACTGTGTTTAATTCAAGTTCATAATTAAACTTTAGATTTTCAGAGTGAAAAATAAATTGAGAAGGAAAAACGACCTGTTCCTCTGTGAGGCATTATTCGTTCTCTGAGTAACATTATTTCAAAATTCACGCTTTCATGCTTTTGTCTTCAGGTGAAACTGCACTTCTTTTAAATATTAAGAGGGAAGTTTCTCTATCATCTCTCCAAGAATCTATGCCCATGTGTGATCTGACTATTTTATCCCTGCTGCACATGAAAACAAGATCAGTAACCACCCATCAGACCTAAGCATCTGGTCACAGTAATCTACCAGTAATCTGATGATCTCTATAAACAGATATCTGCATATGAATGTGCTAAATCTGTAAGCAAGAATCAAGTGTTTCAGTACCGGAAGCTTTCTGTTTGTCAACTGAGTAGCATTAACAAATCACATTAGAGTGGGATTTGGCTGATTAGTCTGTGTGGATAGCAAAAGCGTAACACGCTGGCTCAAATGCAGTCTTGAAACCATCAGCATTTAGCTTTTTATTATCTTTTTCTTAATGTATCTACATTCAAAGTCGGTTTTTAAAGCATGCACTGCAAATCTGGATACTGGATATCTGATGGTTACATAAGAACCCTTGTTGACCCCAGAGGCTAATGGTATGTTCATCCTACCAGTGAAGAGCCAACTGGTTACAAGTCATTTTCAATGGAAACCAGTGATATGAAGCAATAAACTGACTGACTTGTGTGTTTCCTGGGACTCTCCCATATTTTAAGACCTTCTACTGGCAGCCTCCTGTTTTGCTATTTTTTCCCAGGAAGCTTTATTTTGAGCAATTAGAATGTACAGATTAATATGTTTTGTATGTTTTCTAATGTTACCCAGGTTGCCAGGTTTTCTATGAAATGCAGTCTACACACACAATCCACACACTAAATACAATTTCAACCCATCTGTCAGTGCAAACTGGCAACCCACATGCTGATTCAAGGGTTGTGTGTGCATCTGATTTCTGCACAGACACACCAGTCAGATGCTGATTGAATTAGCTGCTTTATTAGCTGTTGTTGGCCATTTCGACTTTCTTTACTGCGAGGACACAGTAAAGGATTTAAAAACTTTAAAAACAAATGAAATGTGCGAGTCTTGTTGGGTATGTTTTAGGGAGTTTTTGACTTCAGTGTAGTTGTAAAGATTGGAATTGATTCAAGCTTCTGAATGTTCCATCTTTCCAAACATAGACAGTGAATTTCAATCATTTAAATGCCTCTAATTCATTGTCGATGGTTGGAAAGAGGCACCATGAGATGACGTGTACAAAGTACAAAAAATGGAGACACTACAAAAACATACAATTTAGGCAGCACAAAAATACTTTCACACATAACTGGTCTCCTGTTGGTTATTATAGGAGCTTATTTATTTATTTTTTTTAAAGGCTTTTGCTTGTTTAATTATCCGTCCATCCATCCATCCATCCATCTTCTGCCACTTATCCGATTCAGGGTTGTGGTTGGGCTGGAGCCTGTCCCAGCTGTCATTGGGCAAGAGGTGGGATACACCCCGGACAGGCTGCCAATCTGTCATGTGGACTTGTTTAATTATATTAGGGAAAACAACTGTTACATGGTGTCATCAAGATGACTTCACACATCAGTGGTCTGATGAACATGCCCCCCACACCCCCAAAAACTGATTTTGAAACATAAATGCTGGGAGGTATGTGATGCTCAACATGTTTTTGCACGACGGGAGTAACATACAAGAAATCAAAGTTGAGCTGGCCTCAACTTTTTCAGCATTCTGGCGACACAGTGAAGCACACACAAGCCCATGAATAATATTAACATAAGCTTTAGCAACTCTTCCACAGCAGCTTGGTGACAAAGCCGGTCACGCTTTGTCATTTATAGTGTGAACATAGCTTAAGACATCAAACAATAGCCTGTGGGTTCCCAGATTGATGCCCAGGTGGAGGTTTCATTTTTAAAAAATCCTTTGAAAGGAAATACAGAAGTTTGGTAAGCACTATTCTTTAAACACAGACCTCTCTCTAAATGAGATGCATACCGCTCTATTAGCACAACTAAGGTGCAAACACTGATCTGTGGCAAAAATATGCAGAAGAGCGCAGCACATTTCCTTTTTTTAAATACATAACATTGCATTCCTGGTTCATTACTCTGCAACACGAAATGTGTTCACATTTATTGTTCACCGAGACAGATGGTAAAAAGCATTACACCTTTTCACCTTCTCTACTTCCACTCCACTACAACAACCACTCAGTCTGAGAAATCACCTCAAGATCCTGTCTGCATACCAAGCAGACCGAATATGTAGCCCTGACCTCAAGTGAAGCCGTTTTTATTTATATAACTTAATATTACAAATCTGCCTCAATGGGACTTTACAATCTATACGGCATTAAACACTCTCTGTCCTTAGAGTTTGAACTCAAATTGGAGAAACTCCAGAAAAATCCTTCAGTGAGACAAATGGAAGAAACATCCTCAGGGAGAGAAATTGAGGATTAATCCCTCTTAGACAGCTACACCGCGGATAGCATGTTTACTGAAAAGGAACAGATTCAAAGAATAGACAATCAAGATGACAAAATTACAACAAGTAAACATATGAAGACTTAAATTTTGCAAAGCTCTACTTTACTTGGCGTTTGCAGCTGTCAGAGGCAACATTTCAAATCTTATCTTTATGAGGACTGCACAAAGAAACATACAGAGGGTATGAAGCAGCCACTCAGATGATAAATAATACAGACTACTCCTTTTTCAAATCCCTTATCATGTTGCAGCAACACAGAGGGAAGCCATGAGAGACGTATAACTCCTTGTGGTCTCTCTGAGATGAAAATATACACTTATTTTCAAATTTGGGTGTTCACATCTACTGAACCACAGCCCGCCCTGATAATTCAACCTGTGTCAGGCATGTCAGATTCAGATTAGTGAGATCAGTGTTTCAGAGTTTGTCCATCCCGCTCCTATTTGTGTGTTTGTGTAGCTCTTTTAATGTGTGGTAATAAGGGTGTGGTTTATGGTGGAGAGATGTTACTGGATGTCTGAGACTTTACAGCTCAGGAGGCATTCGGGGGTTACATGCTTCACTACATTCACTGTTTATTTGTGTTTCTTAAGGGAGAGAATTCACACAGCAAGGCAGCAAGCTGTTCGGTTTGCTAATTTTCATTACTTCGCTTGATTCCCAGTGCTGCTTTTACCCTTGCTGCGCTCCATATTCAGAACCTGCCCTAATTTGTTTGTTTTGTTTTTCAGTTTGTCAAGTTGGTTAAAAGATTCCCAGGGGATAATGTGTTTGGAAAGAGATGTTTACCGCCTTTATGTTGCTCAGTGTTTAAACTCTGCAATGCCATACCATCTCAGGCAGCTGCTACAGCTCAGAAGTGCTCTTCAGATGAACCCACAGTTGTTTAAATTCAGTTTTAACTTTCTGCCTTGCAGCAGTACGGTTGTAGAGTTTTCTCAGTGGGTCAGCCAGAGCGTTGGTTTGTAGTCACTTCTTCAAATGAACAAAGAACAGCCGGTAGTGTGTGTAGTCCATTCTGTGTATTTCTGAGTCCATGAAAATGGCTTTAAAGAGCAGCCACATCAGACAGTTTGCAAATTAAATTCTACTGTAAAACTCAGATGAGAGTACACAGTGAATTATACATTAGAAGCTTGGATTCACCTCAGTCTGCGTACTGAATTTATTCTCCACTCATTTCATTGCGTTTTGAAACTGTACACATGATCATTTGTCCTCTGTTATACTTAGTGGAGATCTTTACTGGTCCATTTGGTTCTCTGCAACCTGACATAAGGCCCACTTTGGGCCCAGTCCAGATGATACTCAGGCTGATTAGGTCCAGAGCTGCCACTGACTCTGTGTTTCTGCATTAACATATCAAGGAACAAAGTGGATTTAAATGCATGGCTTTGTTTGTCCATTAGGACAACACATTCAAGTGGGTCTTGCTGCTGCTTTTACCACCTTAGGCTTTCCACATATGCTTGTGGAATCAACAGATGACATCAACGACAGCATATGTGACACTGATAAAGTCAGAAATATCAGGAAATGAAGGAGCTGTCGTGGAGGTGAGTTGCAAAGCAGTTTGCAGTGGCAGCAGCAACTGTGGGCTGGCTATAGCAGCTTTAACAGCCCTCCAGTTAAAAAGAGATTTAACAATAGGATGAGCCGAAGGGTATCAGCTGAGCCATCAGCTAATGTAGGCTGGCATTGAGATCAGCTAATGAGCCAGGGTTGTGGCTGAGCTTGACCCTGTGGTCTATCTGAACTAACTCTGTCCTCAGTTATTGTGATATACACCGATTAGGCATAACATTATGACCACTGACAAATGAATAACACTGATTGTCTCTTCATAATGGCACCTGTTAGTGGGTGGGATATATTAGGGAGCAAGTGAACATTTTGTCCTCAAAGGTGATGCGTTAGAAGCAGGAAAAATGAGCAATCGTGCAGTTTGACAAGGGCCAAATTGTGACAGCTAGACGACTGGGTCAGAGCATCTCCAAAACTGCAGCTCTTGTGGGGTGTTCCCAGTCTGCAGTGGTCAGTATCTATCAAAAGTGGTCCAAGGAAGGAACAGTGGTGAACCGGCGATAGGGTCATGGGGTCCAATCCAACAGACGAGCTACTGTAGCTCAAATTGCCAAAGTAGTTAATCCTGGTTCTGATAGAAAGGTGTCAGAATACACAGTGCATTGCAGTTTGTTGCGTATGGTCAGCAAAAGGGGGACCAACACAATAATAGGCAGGTGGTCATAATGTTATGCCTGATCGGTGTATAATAACCCAGGCCAAGACTTTCGGCTCCTTGCACTGGTAATTGTTTACATTCTGATTATAGATGCAGATAAATTGAAGCTGAATCATCTTCAGACAAAATCTGATGGTTTTGAGATTGAATATCAGTCAATGCATTCCTCTATCCTTGTCCACACGGGCTGTTTGCCTCCATTCAGCTAAAACTCGATCAGATGTGTTGTGATTGATCAGTACTACTTGGACTACAAATAAAAAGCAGAAAACATACCGGTACAAAAGTTTGCCAGTCGCCTACAGATTCTGCATATTAATGCACAAATATCTGTTTGTAGTGATTTGCTGCACCACTAAATAGAATATCATGATGCTACTGTTCTCTTGACTACCACTGGATCCAGTTTGGTTATCCTTTAGTTTATTTTGGATCATATCTGAATATTCAGGGACAATCCAGGCCCAGTTCAACATTTTGCATTCATCATGAACTTTTAGTTCAGTTTCCATTCTGCTGTTAAAAGGGATCTGAAATAGTCTGCCACAGCATAAACCAGTATGTTGATGTTTCCCTACCAACACCACCAAGCTGCTGAAACTGGAAGGAAAAGAAGCGTGGTGGCAAATAATGAATGATAGGCATTATCGATTGAAGAAGAACTGCACACATGAGCGATGGCGTCCTTTGAATGCTTTTTTAAACACACTTCAGTGTGATTTAACGGTGCACGATAATGTTGTGTCTTGGGGAAAAGAAAGCTGGCTGATGTGCATCTTAATCCCAACATACTGAAACATTTATTCAAAGCTCGAGTCCTGGTAGAGCAGAGACATGATCACAGTTGAGGGGATTACAGTTTTTAGTGTACTTTCCTCTTTTTCCCTGAGAAACCCAAGTGAATCATAGCCACAACTATCTCCACAGAGCCAGTTTTGAATAACAATTAAAACAACTTATTTTATTTCAGTAAAATGACCCAGAATAATCTCATAGTGCTAAATTACTTTATTCGGGTCTACTTTGTATTATAGAGCCATTCAGTATTGAAATTATGTTGGCCCAGATATTCAGGTCTCGGTGTAATGCAATATTGATGTAGTGGGCAGCCTGAGTAAATGCCTCAGACAGAGACGGGAGTGAATCTGGATTGGGTTTTGTACTCGGAATGAATCTTTACAGCAGTTTGTTTTTGTACACGAGAGCTACAAAGTGGTCCATTATCAACAGCAATTACTGTGTTTCTCCATCTCTTTGTAGTATTTCACTTTATGAAGGACAGATAAAATACTGCAGCTAAGAGACAGGTTTTCAGCTTCCTCTTTCTCCTCCTCCCGCCTTCATCTGTGCAGCCTCCTGTGCTTTTCAGAGCAGCATCTCCACACCTGTAACTCTGTGAGGGTCAGCTGGAACTTATCCACGCTGAGACCTGTGAATAAAAATCTAACTGAGATACTTTTACAAGGCAGCATGTATTCTAAATGTATTTCAGAATACATTAAAATGTGAGCTTTGTGTATTTATTGAAAATAATTTTAGGAGGGTGACTTACCTTTTTTTTACACTAATAATATGCAGATGACCACTGTGTTCCAATTTTGCTGAAACTAATAATTGTATTGTTATATACAGTGGTGTGAAAAAGTATTTGCGACCTCTTAGTTTTTTGAATATTTGTCACACTTAAATGTTTCAGATCATCAAACAAATTTTAATATTAGACAAAGATAACCTGAGTAAATACAAAATGCAGTTTTTAAATGATGATTTCATTTATTAAGGGAAAAAAGATATCCAAACCTACCTGGCGCTCTGTGAAAAAGTAATTGCCCCCTAAACCTAATAACTGGTTGTGCCACCCTTAGCAGCAAGAACTGCAATCAAGCATTTGGGATAACTGGCAATGAGTCTTTCACACCACTGTGGAGGAATTTTGGCCCACACTTCTTTGCAGAATTGTTGTAATTCAGCCTCACTGGAGGGTTTTCGAGCATGAACAGTCTGTTGAAGGTCATGCCAAAGCATCTCAGTCAGATTTAAGTCCGGACTTTGACTAGACCACTCCAAAACCTTCACTTTGTTGTTTTTTGAGTCATTCAGAGGTGGACTTGCTGGTATGTTTTGGATCATCATCGTGCTGCATATCCCAAGTGCTCTTGAGCTTCAGGGCACAAACTGATGACCAGACATTCTCCTTCAGGATTTTCTGG
>VUQI01042837.1:0-11229 GCA_015106735.1 Paratilapia polleni | reverse complement strand
CCAGCCAGAGCCCTGACTTGAACCCTATCGAACATCTCTGGAGAGACCTGAAAATGGCTGTCCACTGACAATCCCCATCCAACCTGACTGAACTTGAGAGGATTTGCACAGAAGAATGGCAGAAAATCCCCCAATCTAAAGCTTGTTGCATCATAATTCAATAGACTCAAGGCTATAATTGCTGCCAAAGGTGCTTCTACTAAGTACTAAGTAAAGAGTCTGAATACTTTGTAAATGTGATATTTCTTTCTAGTTTTTTCTTTTTAATAAATTTCTAAAAAATCCTAAAATTTTTTGTTTTCAGTTTGTCATTATGGTATAGATTAATGAGGAAAAAAAAGATTTTAAATGATTGTAGCATCAGGCTGCAACATAACAAAATTGAAAAAAGTGAAGGGGGTCTGAATACTTTCTGAACCCACTGTATCTCTGTATATGTATGAGAACATTGTTTCACCACTACACATTATGGCTTTAATCAGGAATTTTATTTTGATTGAAAATATTAAAGGATAGCAAAATGTAGGGCACTGATTCTTCCCTCCCAGCTGTAATCACTCACTGGAACTTTGAAACATGTTACAATCCAGTATGAGAGCTTTTCAATGGCACTTTTACCTCAGTATGAAGTAATGCATGTCCACAACCAGTAACCATTTTCATACTGAGAGGATTACACTGAGCTATCTCTCAAGTGTATCAATATCAACATGCCTTGTGGTAGCTTAAAATGTTTACGAGGCTTGTTCACCACAGTCTCTGCTGTCAAGAAGGGCCAGCATCAATATGTAAATGTCTCACTCTTTGCTCCCTCTTGCTGTCAGTAAACTTGATTAAAGTTCTGTACCAGGCCCCTACTGAGGGATTGCCCCAGTTCAATGCAATTTTACACGGCAGCAGATGAATGATCTCACTCACTGCCAGAGTTACACAGCTCTAGCAAATTCATCACATC
Source organism: Paratilapia polleni (assembly GCA_015106735.1). Classification (NCBI taxonomy): domain Eukaryota; kingdom Metazoa; phylum Chordata; class Actinopteri; order Cichliformes; family Cichlidae; genus Paratilapia; species Paratilapia polleni. The sequence continues at coordinate 10,274 of VUQI01042837.1, read as the reverse complement.
AGTGCAATATAGACATCCATACCAAAAAGATGGAGCAGCAAGATTACACTTGCTCACTCAATCACATCGAGGGGAAAATGCCCCTGTCTTTATTTTTCTTCATCACTCAGATGCAAATAAAAAAACATCCATCACGTGCCTGACAGCCCTCAGCAGATAACTAACTGCTAGCACAATCACTACCTCACAAAATTCACACCAGCTGTTGGCTTTTCTAAGAATGCTTGCTATCTAGCTAGTTACATCTGGACATGAAGTAATTTTTATATGCTGGAGGTTAAAGAGTAGTACAGTTTTCATCAAAGCATGTTAGATTTTTCCAAATGTCAGAGCTCCATTGCTTCATGCCCCACCTCCTTTAAAACTGCTTGTCATTACTGTGAAGTGGTTTACTTTGGTTAATTGTAATCTTTGTACTGGCTAATAGTTTTTAACAACTGGTGAGGCAGCATTTGTCAACACAAACTGTCAATGCCTGGAAGGTTTAGTCTGCTATGATGACAAGAACAGATCCCCCTAGCACATTTTCTGGGCTAAATCTGGTCAGCCAGCTGTCCATTTACATCTAAATTTGGTTGAAAAGTGAAAGTTGAAAATTGTCTTTCCAGGACATTTGAAGGATGTCTAATAAACACAAAACTTGGTTCAAACTCGACACATTTGAACCTGTGGTGGAGAGAAGGTCACTGAACTAACTGTTATCCATCATGGGTAATGACCACCCTCTGCCACAAGGACTGATACAGGAAGTCTTTCATACCACATACCACATGCAATAACTTTTTTATAATACAATACATATGTCTGGCAATGAGACATCTATTCTTTAATTTTGACATTTTGTTGCCATTTGAATGTGTTTGACTTTGTTCATTTTTGAGTACTTAATTTTACTAGTTATATGTATTCTTCTTCTTCTTCTTCTTCTTCTTCTTATTATTATTATTATTATTGTTGTTGTTGTTGTTGTTGTTGTACTGTACTTTATTCATCCATATTATTATATGGGATGCTGATTCTATTTAATTTCACTTAATTCAGGCATAGATGTATGTTAGAATGTTTTTATATGAAAAATGTATTTAAATTGATGTTTGTTTGTTTTGTTTTTTTTTAAAAAAAAAGGGTTCTCTGCTATCAGTTCTAACCTCTTGCTCTTGCACTTCTAGCTGCACTCTGTCTCCCTTTAACTTTAGTAGTGAGTTTACAGGTTGGAATCTCAAAGTTTCTTTGTGCTCTCCATGGAAAATCTCTGAGGGCCACTCAATAGCTAAGAAATCTTGGTGCCCTTTGTATTCTCCCAGCATTTCATAGTTTCACATTTCCCACAAAAAACTCAGAAGCATTTATAATTATGAAAATCCATTCTTTTCTCTCCCTCAATTTATTTCAAAGGCTTCCATCATTCCTTTGAATCCGTCAATCCAAAAATTTGTTGTACTAAATCTTTCTTACTTTCCTTCCTACTTACTGCAGTACTTTAATACCTGCCAGTCTGTCTATCTTTTGTGTAGTTTACTTTAAGGACCCAAGAGCAGGATGCAGGTCTTCTTTTGAAATTTACTTTTAAACAACAATGTTAAGATGACAACACTATTAAAATACACCTGAAAAACAATGACAGTTTACAAGGTCTAAATTATATGTAACAAGTAAAGGTAACAAGTAAAATATACCTTGACAGTCTGCTGACACTCTATCTGCTGCATCCTGCTGCACTCTGCCTCAACATCTACTGTCATGATCATTTTCTGGAGTTTGGTGGGGTCCATGGTTCCTGTTTGAGTTTTGTTCCCTTGCTTTTGAAATTTAGTTAATCAAAACACAAGGAACAATATAAACACTGGTTATTTTTAATACCTCACCTGTGTCCTTTGTTTAGTCTGTTCTTTTTGTGTTTTGTATTTTTGCTTATCTTTTGTCCTTGGGTTCCTTATGCATTGTTCACTTTTATAGTTGTAACCTTAAGTGTTTTAGTTCTTAGTATTGAGTATTGACTTTAATAGTTTAGTATTTATGAGTTTGCATTTTGTTTAGTTTCCCGTAGTATTTTGTACCCAGTCTTTCTGTGTTAATCTTTATTCTAGCAGAAGGGTTTTGTCTTTGTTTTCATTTTGTATTTGTGAATATATAGATTCTCCTTGGGTTCTCTGTTTTTAGAGTTTGGATTCCTGTTTTGATTTTCATCATAAGTATTGTGAGCCCCTTTGCTCTTATTGTAGTTTATAGTTCTATTATTGTTGTTATTTAGTTAGTTTCCTCTGTGTTTCTTTCTGACCTTCCATCTGTCTCGTCTCTGTGTTTGTCTTTTTATTTTGGTGTTCCTCTGTTTAATCCTCCTCTGTCCCCTTATTAGTTGTGTCATACTTCCTCTTTTAATTTGGTAGCTGTTTGTCCTCTGTGTCTTGTGTCTAGTGTAAATTCCCTCTCTCATTGTCGTGATTATTCTCAGCTATTCTTTGGCCTTATCAGCATTAAATGCTCACTTTGTGTTAGTACTCTTGCCTCCTGCATTGTGCTCTTGGGTCCTTAAAATAAACTACACACCACACATCTCATTATGACATCTTCACATTTTTGCATTACTTCCTGGCTAAAGAAATGTTAGAAATTTTTATTGAAACTGACACTAAACATTTAAAATGCACAGTAGAGAGGGGTAGTATCTTAAATATTCTTATTATGATAATCAAATCTACTAATAGCTTTACAGTTGTGTGATTATGTCTAGCAAATTTTACAGAAAGTGTCAAAAGTAAAGTTATTTTTTCTGCAGAAAATTTTCCCTGTCAGTGTTTTGCCGTTATATGTTATGCTTGTATATGCTGGCCACAAAGAGGCATTATGAGATCCTTTACAGCACAGAACACTGTACTGGGAGATCGTTCTTACTTTGTTATATTTTAAATTGTCTATTTTTAGATTTCACTGGTCAACCACACCTTGCAACCAACCCCATCAAATATATCTGTCCCAATCTCCAAAACACAGAAAACACAAACAACTCCAAAGCTTCAACCCATTCCAGATGATGTAGTGCATCAGATGATAGTTTGCGCTGACATTGTTGTCTCTCAGCATTTGCCTACCCGTATCTCCTTGTATCTATTTTAAAATTGGAAGGACGGCAAACTGTAGAGCAGCAGACAGTTGTATTACTCCATGCCACGTCTGTGAAGGCGAAACACATGTAGTGGTTAAATAAGCGTAGCTAAACTTCACACACCAGCATTGAGACACTGACCCGAGCCTGAACCTTGCAAAAATGAATGTAAACAGTAAATGAAATGTACATGCATGCAATTGAGGTGTTTGTATCACTTTGAATGTATTAGGGCTGGCTGGCAAAGGAACCGGAAAATGCCTCATGCTTCTCAGCCAGTCTGTTGTGGGACCAAAGTAGATGGGATTCTGCAGCTGGAGACACAAAATTAGATTTATCTCTTTGGAATAGAAAAAGACTTTTTTTTCTACCACTTGCTCCTGTTTGTTTGGGAAAGGGGGCATAGATAGGGCAAATTATTTTCCAGGAAGTTGTGGGATTGGTGGGAAAAAGGAGTGAAAAGGGATGCTCACCAGGGAAATTACTTCCTCCTAATTGTGGGTTGGACAATTTAATCCTGTCATAAAAATGGAGCCCTGGAGAGCTGGTGAGGAGAGAACATTTTTATTGACTAAAGCTGTTTGATGTCTGAGTAAATTAAACTGGACAAACATACAAACTGCTGCTGGAGAGTGTGTTGGTGATTGCCTTATACAAATAGACTGAATTTTAAAAAAAACTGGAATTGCAAGTCTGTGGCTGCTGCAGCCTGGCATGTGAAAGATATTCATTTTGAGGATAACCTCTATCATTCATAAGAGGTCAAATCATTACCAGCAATGTCAGCAGACAAATGTGAGAAGTTTAATAATGATCTGTCACCCATGCTAATGCTGACTGATCATTTGGCATGCTCACATAATGGGCTTCCAGTTAGATAAACCTTAAAGCATGTGATCACTATTTCATATTATGCGATCACTTTTTGTTTGTGATAGGGAGGTACAACCAAAATATTTGCATTATGAAATGGCTATCAGAGAGTTTTCTGTGTGATAATGTGCTGTCTGGTTGCTGAATGTGCAGTTAAGGTTGCAGTGCCACAACTGTAGAAAGCCAGAGGAAGGGTTCACTTCAGTTCCTTGTGGTTTTCTGTGTTTTTACTTCCCTCCTTTGTTCTTTTCCCACAATCATTAGTGTCTGATTTCACCTGTTTTTTATTACCTTTCTCTGGTGTGTATTTAGCCTGCATCCGTTCTCAAAGTTTTAGTCAAGTCATTGTTGCATCTTCTTGGAATTTTCTCCAGACTCCTTGCTTTTTGGGGATTCTTTAGTTAATTGGATTTTCAAAATAAGTAAAAACAAAGTTTCTCTATTTAAAATATCAGTCTCCAGTTTGTGTTATAGCAATTGGGTCCTTCTTTGCAAACTTTATTGTAAACAACATATAGTGTATATAACTATATAATGTATATAAAGAAAAAACAACAAATAAGGTAAGGTGATGAGCAGCTACAAGCTATGAGAGCAGCTTAAATGCACCTTGCCATTGGTTCTAAAAGTCTCTCCACTGGTGAGATGATATTTCTTAAAGATACTCCCTTACCTGATGGTGGTGGTAGAGAACACCATCAAACACATGACTAAAATCTTCCATTTTTCTTCAGTTGGGTTGAGATCTGGTGATTGCAAAGGTCATATGATTCACACCATTTTCATTCAGAGAACAGAATGACAGAGACAGAGGACAGAAAGTTTTCACTTTTTTCACACTGGTCCCTGAAACCTGCAATTTATTAGTTTCAGTAATTTGTCTGCTTTGATCTGTGAGGGCAGGAAGGTTCAGACTGGACTAACACAGATTTTCCAAGAAAAATAAAATTGATTTGCAATTCAACTTTCAGCTAACAGGGAACTAAAAATGTGTATAAAAGGCATTTCTTGACTAGCTATTTTCAAACCATTATATTTTTGCTGACATAATACCATATGGTGTAGAGAAGCTGTCAGTCAATAGCTGTTGGATTTTCAAGGCTCCTGTTGCATGGATAGCCCCATCATATATCAAACAAAGGCATCCTTTGCTCTCATTGGTAGTTGCTACAATTCTCATCTTGAAGCTGAGAAAAGTCTACCTACTCACTTTGCTTCCCTAACAGTTTTTTCACTTGTCACAGCAATTTGCGTTTACTGACATTCTGTGGTCTCTTTTCATTACATTACTGTGTGGTCACCCATTTAATAAGAAATAAGAATATTTCCCAAATATTTATCTCATAGTTGGGAAATTCTTTACACTGTCACAAGACCATTATGGCCTTTGCATGAAAATATGTATAATATATAAAGTATAACTGCTATGTTGTGGTTTTGTTGGCTAAATTAATTGCATAATGCATGCATAAGGTGGTTTATGGAAAATCTGTAACTGTTACATAAGAATCAGAATTTAACAAGGGAATCAAATCATGAATTTATTTCCAAATTCCATCTGACAGTATCACTGAAATAATCATTCTCTACAAGAGGAAATCAGATGCCTGTCCATTAAGCTTCCTGTGCTACATTTAGTATAACCTGTGCTTATATTCAGAAAATTACACATTGACTTGTTTCTAAAAAGTGCTTACAAACAGTTTTAATGTTGGAGGAGTAACTGTTACACATACATCTTTGAGAGACAGAAGCAATAAGAAATTTTCCAGTTCTGCATAGAATGTAGATTTCACACACAGAGACAGACAACCATTCATGCTCACAATCCCACCTTAAGACAGTTTAGTTAACCTAACAAGCATGTCTTTGGACCCTGGGAGGAAGATGGAGTACCCATCACAGAAAGGCCCCAGCCAGCCAGCAGATTTTTTAGAAATATGTAATATCTAAAAAAATTCAAATGTAATATACAGCCAAACAATATAAAAAAAACATAAGTGAGTAAGATTCTTTAGTGTCTGTGGCTTTTGGCAGCTAGAACACAGCTGGCCTGTCCTTTGGTTTGGGTGTTCATGCTTTGCTCTGCTCTCCCTTCTCCCTGACTCTGTCTTCTCTACCTTTTTCATCTCTGTATTAGGCAATTGTCTCTTTTCCATGGCATCCCATGGCATCCAGCCTGGGGATTGCTTTGCCCCAAATGGCTGAAGCCAGCGTGTGACTGGACTTGAGCAGGTGTAGAGATTTCAGTTAATTAGCTGAGGTGAGGCATCAAGGGGTAGGAAGTAAGATTTACTTAAAATAGTCAAAGGCAACAAAACTACTTTCACATTTAGTGAGAGCACTGACTGCTTTGCAAGCTGAGACAATCTCACTTCAGAAAGGTATTTCCAAAACAACAGGGGTGGCATGCCTCACAACATGTTTATGTGCTGAGACAAACTGTGTTTTCTAGAAAATATGAAAAACTACCTATATTACCTTCTAAAATAATGGATTGATTATTTATGGGAACAACTGTTTATTCTCTGATCTTTTCTTTGAAACTTACAGTGGCTTCTGCTAGCGTGAAGAGTCTCTAGATCTTCACCTCCTCCTTTATCTTTGTTGTTACTGTTAGTTGTGCCCTCTCAAGGGTGCCTGCAAGAGAAAGATTTTTGTTTTCTGCCAGCCTCAGTCATTGCTTCTCTCAGCTAATTAAAAGCAATCCTCGGCCTCCTCTTCACCAGCTCACAGGTAGCTGAGCTGGAGCTCCTCAACACTGATTATTTTCATTGCTTATGGGAGTAGTTAAAAATCTTATGTATTATTAGAAAATCACAAGCACACTGTGTTGGATGGAAACAACATACAAACATCCAGTTGCAGTGCATCTGCAAGTGAACCAGGTGTCTGGCACTGTGGGTGGTCCACGAGGAAGAGCTTTCTCTCTGAGTGGACTGTTCAGTGGCACAAACAAGATAAAAGAATACATCAATTTTTGAGTCCATGAAACAGGAGTAGCAGCATGTTGTGTGTGTGAGAATCTGAAGTGCTGCAGAGGAATAAACTGAGACAGCCAGGGAGGACGGAGTGAGTTTGTACATGATGTCCCGACTAATTTGGATAATTTACACACCACATGACTGAAATATTTCCACGCATTTAGAGACAGTGCAAGTGCAAAAATGTAAGTCCAAAAATGCATACTTAAAGTCAGCTCCAAGCCACTTATCTACTCATCTTTTTTTTTGTTTTTTTTTTGTTTTGTTTTTTACCGTAAATATCACCTTAAATGTGAACACAGATTAACCCTTAGTTATAATGTACAGTATTAATTTTTCATTTGCCAGTTGCAGCAAAATGGCAAGAAAGGACAGGTTAAGAAAACAGAAAGAGGAACTACAGCAGGCAGCCCAGGGTAGCAGCTCTCTTCTGTCCTGGATCAGACCATCTAGCAGTAAGGGGGATGAGGGAGATGTATTATCACATGCAGTGATAAACCATTGTCTCTGTGTGAACTGAGGATTTTGTAGAAATCCATTGATTTTTGATCTTATAGATATGACTGCATGAGTGTATGGGTGTTGAATTTTTATTTATTTATTTTTTGGCTTGTGCACCTTCCCCCAAAAGTGTCTGTGCATGGCTATGCAAAACACTTCTGAATCTTTAACCACATTATCCATGGTCTTATTGCATTGCTGATAATGGAAGCACGAGGAGGAAGAAGAGTGAATTAAATTAGGGAATTTTTTCTATTTTTCTTTTTCATTTTTTTTGTCTTTTTTTATTATTTAAATAAAAATGCAGCTAATCATTTCATAATAATCATTTCAATTATACTGATCTGCAGCAAAAACTCAAACCCATCTTTCTCAAATTTTCTCTCAGAAAAATGTAACTACAGCATGCCACTTAAAGAAACAGCAAAAACAATTTTTACATATGGTGTAGGTATAGTTGCACATCTAACCGTTTATGTGGAATGTTTTGCTATATGGCATTATGTGGAAATCTTTTAACACAAGAGATGTGAGGCTAAAATGCATGTAAGAGGCTCAATTTGGAAGGTAACCAGTGTAATTATTATAGATGCCAAACTAAAATTTAACAGAACAAAATTTTGTTTCCATATTCTATGGAAAAGGTTTCACATGGATTATTGGTTTTAATTCCATATAAAAGCTCTCTAATGCATGTCCGATTGTCTATTTTTCTTGCTTTTATAGCATCACATTGGAGTTTTTGTTCAAGAAATGGCCCAAAAAAGTTGTCATGTCTAATCTGCCAATTGTTCCTGTGAAACTTTTTTTTTTCTTTTTTTGGAATCCCAGTTGTTCAAAAGGTATAATTCACATAAAAATTATCTGGTTTTTTTGTAATCCATTTGTTTTCCTTCCATGGATCACGTAATCCAGCTCACCTTCGTCCTGGTTGTTCAAAAAAAAAAAAAAAAAAAAAAAATTCTGATCCAGGTACAGATTTTTAGGGATCACCAAATCTGGATTACCAGGGCTTTAACTGGGATGCAGGGTGTGCCAAAACTCACACAAAATAAAAGATCCTTAATTAATTATATTAAGTTTGATATTAAGAGCTATTTTGTGGAATATTTAATTAGCAATAAATTCATTATTTTATCCTCAACCATGTTTACCTCACCTACTTTGTCATCATATGGATGCAATAATTCAAGTTGAAAATACTGAAACATTTTTTTTTAGCACTGTTTATCTTGATGCCTTTGCTTCACTGGGCCTGACTGGTAACTGAGAAAGAAACAGACAAAAAAAAAAGACCAGCAGATGGCAGCAAACATTAACAACATATGAATAGGTTTAAGTTTTTAATGACTGAACTATTATTTACAATGATCACCTTTAACATGCTTAATTCATAACCTTTTTATAAATTAATGTCTTGACTTTACCACACAGCTCACAGTTTATTGTATATTTGATTTCTTTATGATTTTAATGAATAAAAACTCAAGTCCTAAATATATGTATTGCATGTATGAAATACAGTGCATCATAAATAAACTTACAAAATAAGTGTATGAAAATATATTATTTCATAAATATACTACTTAATAAAAAGTGCAGTTTGTCATTCTCTTAACTCTGTTTATCAGTTCTAGTTTTCTTTTTTGACGTCCTTTTGAGTTTTTATTTCATTTTTCCCGTGTAATCCAGTCTCAATCCGGTCTCAATCCAGCCCTCTGCAGGAATCAGGGTAATCCTGATATTTTGAATCAAATAATCCTTATCCCATTCAAATATTTTGAACAACACAAACTGGAGGTTTGATCCGGATAAAAAATAAAGTGGATTGGATTACCTGATCTCATCCGATCATATAATCCTGTTTTTCCTTTGAACAACTGGATTCCAGGATTTATCTGACTGGAATAATCCTGCCAGATTACTTTTGAACAACCGGGCCCAGTGTTTCAGCAATCATGTGCCCTCTTAGACTTTGTAATTTACTACAGTAAATTAGTAAGTAAAAATGAGTACAAGACTACTGTAATATAACATTAGTATATCAAAAGCACCCTATAACAGTGCAAAGTTCACAATCTGTGGGGTAATGTACTTGTTTTTTTATTCATATTTTTATGTAATTTATATCTTATTGATTCATGCAATTTTGGCCATTTTGGCTGTCCAGATGTACAGCTCCGGAAAAAATTAAGAGACCACTGCAAAATTACCAGTTTCTCTGATTTTGCTATTTATAGGTATATGTTTGAGTAAAATGAACATTTTTGTTTTATTCTATAAACTACTGACAACATAACTTCCAAATTCCAAATACAAATATTTTCATTTAGAGCATTTATTTGAAGAAAATGAAAAATGGTCAAAATACCAAAAAAGGTCCAGTGTTTTCAGACCTCAAATAATGCAAGAAGATTGGAGATTGGGCTGGCCATGACAAGGTCTTGATCTGGTGGTCCTTCATCCACACCTTGATTGACCTAGTTGTGTGACATGGAGCATTGTCCTGCTGGAAAAACCAATCCTCAGAGTTGGGGAACATTGTCAGAGCAGAAGGCAGCAAGTTTTCTTCCAGGATAACCTTGTACATGGCTTAATTCATGCGTCCTTTGCAAATACGAAACTGCCAGACTCCAGCCTTACTGAAGCATCCTCAGATCATCACTGATCCTCCACCAAATTTCACAGTGGGTGCGAGACATGTAGGCCTCTCCAGGTCTCCGTCTAACCATTAGACGACCAGGTGTTGGACAAAGCTGGAAATTAGACTCATCAGAGAAGATGACTTTACTCCAGTCCACTTTGGTCCAATC
>VUQI01042833.1:0-10174 GCA_015106735.1 Paratilapia polleni | reverse complement strand
CCCGCATCCTCCAGAGCTTGCTGCTTTGTTGACCACTGTAAGAACAGAGATGTGTAAACATGCCTGTTCATTTACTTTGAAAAGAGCTCACAAACTGAAAAGAGTTCACTACTTTGTCAAAACTCCACACATCTCTTGCAAAGTGAAACACAGCATTCAAAGCCATGTTCTCTCTTCTCAAAACGGACTCCTTCCACCACAACAACACACACAGCTGTTACATGCTTTATGTTTTACAGTTCATCAAATAAACACTGATGTGACAAAATTCAAAACACTACCATCAAAAGTGTTCATGTATGTTTTGGCTTCATGTTACCTACTCAAATCCACACAACTGTGTGTCATTTTGGTGAATGTATATGCTGCATGCATATGCAACACAAATGTTAACTAGTTTATGTACAATGGAGCAAATCTCAGTAATTTCACCTATGTAATGTCAGTACAGTTATAGAAACACTACAAAGAAAATCAGTGCACAGATACAAAAGGTAACAAAAGAAATATTCACTGGCCAGTAGACTTGTGCTCAGAGTTCAGCAGTTTGGAGTCACATTGTTGATAAATGAGCTTCATGTTTTCAGAAATGTGTGCATATTCAATTTCTTTGTGTGTATAAAATAGGGAGAAAAAAATGTAAAATGTCTGTTATATAAACTGGTGCCACACATGAGATAAAAATAAAATATCTTTCCATTAATTATTTCAACACAACACACCTATGGAGTGTGTGTGTGTACTTGTTTAGAGGTCTTTGTGAGGACAAAAATTTGCATGAAACTATAGTCGTGAGGACAAAACTCTGGTCCTCATGAATTTGAAGGCACGTTTGAGCATTTGTGAGGCTCAAAGCGTGGTTTTAGGGTTACAATTAGGTTATGGTTAGGTTTAGGGTAAGGGTTAGGGTTAAGCATTCATTTCTGATGGTTAGGTTCCAGCTTCATCTAATGAAAATTCCTGTTGGGTAAATGATGACCGCAGACAGTACAAACATTATATATTTTATATCAAACTTTTATTCTATGACAGAGTGGCCCAAGCTGATTACATGACTCTTCTTCCCTCCCGGTTTTTAAGATATCACGGTCAGCACTGACACTTGTTCATATTTTTGGGTCCACTGGATTAAAATGGAGGCTCTGCTCTTTATTTACCAGTTGCCACGGTGAATCGTGGTATCGGAGCTCCATTGATGATGGCTTTCTTTCTATACTCACGCACGCGCCTAACTCAGAGTGAACATACTCAGAGTTGATTGAACTTACTCTGAGCAGCTGTTTTGGAACGGGAAACTCCGAGTTGCCGATCTCAGAGATCATCAACTCGGAGTTTGTTGAACATGCTTCCTGGAATAGGACCCAGGAGTCATGAGGGCAAACAAGAGAAAATTTGACAGGTTTTTGTAAATGAAGACTCTTTATAAGTTTTTTAAAATTAACACTTTTTTTCCGAATATCTTCATCATGGCTCAAACTAAATGGATTTTTTAATACATGAGGAGAATATTTCACAACAAACAAGTGTGATTTTAATTCATACACTGATTTGTATTCAATAAAATCTGACATGCGAGGAAATAAATGCATTGAGACCGGGAGCAGGAGGGTTTGCAGCCCCAACAACGTAAAACAAACGCACCCATACAGACAGAGACAGGTTTATCATCATGAACGTCATCAGGCGACGTGGCAGTGAAAACCCCATCAGATAATGTTCTGCTATCTGAGCGTGTTCCCCCACCCCTAAAATGACCCTCATTAATCCTGTTGTCCTGTGCTTCTTCATCCACAGTGTCCTCTGTGATGAGGAGGTCAGTCAGCTTGGTTTGGTCTGAAAGCAGTTTCTGAACCACGAGTCTCGGCGCCGGCATCCCTTGCCGGCTCGCTTTCTGCTCCGAGTGTCCAAAAGCCAAAAAGCTATCCAGTTTTTCTGAGTTTTTGTTAATCTTTGTAGTGTCAGTTACAGGAAGCTAAAGCAGCCGGGGAGCGTCCCGACAGCAGGTCGTCTGCCTGCTCGCTGCCTCGTTTGCTCCTCTCACATGAAGTCATCTGAATCATAGCCGTCCTGTAGAGAACACGCAGTAAAAGACCAGTTACAGGCTGTTCATCAGCGTTCACTGCTTTACTAAAATCACCTTACACATGAATTTGTATAACACGATCGTGAATATATTTTGCTACAGTTCAGTATAACTAAACTCTAACTGAACAAAGTAGTATGATCTTTCTTGTTGTGCTCATGTCCTCACCTCATTAGTTCTCATGTTTTCAGTCTTCATCAGTGAAGAGAAGCTCCTGTAGAGACCAAAAGACGGATTTATTGCAAACATCTGTATGCAGGACAATTTTAAACTGGTGACTTCAGCATTTTTTAAAAATGTCACACATAGTGGCATGGATGGATCAATGTGTTTTTGCAAGTATTTATATCTGAGAAGTACTATGTTCAGGTTTTTTTCAGTAAGTGTTTTAAGAATGAGGCGTTTTATCACCTGCTATGGCTTGGCTAGTGTTCTAGGTAGTTTTTATTACCTAACTGAGGAGTTTTTTTTGCTTAACCAAGTTCTTCTTAATGCTTGCCCTAACAGTCATTTTTAATGAAACAATTAAAATAACAAAGTTAAAGAAGTTTAAAAATCTGCTCCATGAGGGACTTGAACTGACCAACCCCTCCAGCCTTCTAATGTGGACTTTTTCAACCTTTAAAAGTAGAAAATATTAGTTTTGTGTACAGGGACACAAATCAGTACATATGAGAGATGAAAGTTGAAATTAAAGTTACTGTCCACAAAAATAAATCAACTGATTTAAAATCATGACTATTTCATGAACTGCTGTGAGACTAAACTGAAGACTGAAACGTCCTCCTACAGGCTGCCAATGTGCTTTTTCAGAAAGTATTTGGTATCTGTCCATCCCTAATACATGATGCACCTTTTTTACCGGTTAGTGTAACTCAAAGTGCTTTACAGTTATCTGAATGATTACACATTACTAAAACACTGTCGTACCTGAGCTCCTCCACCTCTTTTTTCTTCTTCTGCTCCTCCTTCTCTCTTCTCTTCTGTTCCTGCAGTTGAGCTTTCTTCTCGTTTCTCTCTTCCCGATCTCTCGATTCCTTCTCTGCCGCCAGATCAGGGAATCGTTCCACTTTTGTTTTCTCCAGACGGTTTATTATCTCGTTGATTTTCTTCTCCACTGCCACGATCTTCACCTGCGAGCACAGAGTCAGTTTGCTGAACACACAAAGTAGAGTGAAAATGCTATTTAATGTTACAGTATTAAGCTGATTGCTGCACAATAATCCATCAGCGTACATGAAGCCTGGTCTGCTGACCTCTTTCTGCCGATGAAAGCCGATCTGTCCGACGTCCATGTCTCCTGTTTTCTTCAGGTTGGCCCAGGGTGTGTAAACCACATTGATGTTGTTCATCTTACAGCCTGAAAACATACAACACATTAAATTTAAACACATGTGCATACAAAATATCCTTCACTAAAAAATAACAGCAGAAAGAAACAGGAGGATCTCTCAGGTCGGCCTCCGGGCTTCAGGGTGAACAGTGGTTTCTGTTTACCTTGGATGCTGTTGTTTTTCACCAGTTGTGCACAGTCTATCAGCACCTCTGGGGGGATTTCATCGATGGTTTTACCCTAGAAATTAACCACATAATATTCACATCACTGTCAATTTCACACCATTTCCACAGTATCTTTGTGTGTGTGGTGTCACTGCGATGACCTAAACAGAGGACAGATAGTTATATTTAGTAGCAGTTATTCTGCAAATTATATTCTTGATAAATCACCAGTTCCAAGCTGAAACTCAGGAGGGTGAACCTTTATTTAAATGTCTATTTTTTAGAGTCATTCTCATTGGCTGAGCCGAATCCTTACCTTTGGCATTCTCAGATAAACGTGAGCCGAGGACAGTTTGTCCACGTGAAACCTGGACGTGGAAAAAGAAGGTACGTTTAAATGACAGGACGTCATAAAATATAATTTTAACAATAAAAAAAAAGGCTGCATGAAGGACGAAAAAAACTGTAAATATCAAAGAAAAGAAAGAAAGAAAGAAAGAAATGTAGAAATAATTTACATTTGTGATTAAATAAATATAAAAATATTAATGAAAAAAGTCAAATCTTCCATCTTCTGTAACTACTAATGAGTTTTAGAGCGATGGTAAATTAAAACTGAAATGTAGAAAGACATAAGCAGTACAGTACAGACCAGTTGTTTAAGTCCTGATTAACTGTCAATAATTCTTGGTACATGTATCTATTTAATTCAACCCTTCTTCTTTAGGCTGCTCCCTTTAGGGTTCGCCACAGTAGATCATCTGCCTCCATCTCACCCTATCCCTAGCATTCTCTTCTATCACACCAACCTTCACTACATTCATAAACCTTCTCTGTGTTCTTCCTCTTTTCCTCCTGCTTGGCAGCTTCAACATCCTTTGTCCAGTATATTCACTTTCCCTCCTCTGTACATGCCCAAACCATCCAGCTCTCTCCCTCCCTACATTTAAAGTTCCTACTCTCACCTCTACACTCCTAATGTTTCTTCTGTCTCGCTGCCTCCAAACAGGCCTTCCCCCTCTCCTCCTCCTCCTCCTCTGTCTTCGGCCAACCCCAGTACAGTTTCCACCAGGACCGTGCTCAACCGATCTGGTATGGAAATCTCATTCTTAATGATCTGTCTATTTGATTTGGCAAAGATTTTATGCTGGATGCCCTTCCTGCCAATTTGTCAATAAAGTGAACGGTTATACCTAGAATGGTGATGCCAGTATTATTACACAGGAGTGGAAACGTCAGGGAAGTTAAAAAGTATTTCTAGATGTTGAAAAGAAGCAAAATATTTTTGTTTGGTTAAAGATTTTGTGGCTCTTCTGAAAACTGTAAATCACATGTAATGACAATGGATGTGGAAAAACATATTAAAACATTGAAACTGCACTTATTTTTCTACAGACATCTTTGCCTGCTCATCATCTGTTTTGTAAATGGATGGTTCATTAAATATTGCCATTTTCAGAATTTATTTCTAATTCTTTGCACTAAAATAGAGGGAAAAATTTTGAGGTGCTTTTTATAGGTTGTTATGCAACAGTTTAACTGATCCATCCTCTTGTGATCTAACTGGGCTGTAAGTGACCTATGAACCAAAATGAGTTTGCCACTCCTGTATTAAAGGATCACACTTTACTGTTGCTTTTCTCATAAACTCACGCAATGTTTAAGTCCAAATTTAATATATTATTCTTACAAACTGTCCTTGAAGTTAATCCCCAAACAGTGAATGTGTCTTAACACATTTGCTTCCAAGTAAATTCACTCCTCTGGAATCAGGAGCTGCTACACCTTTTTTTAGTATCTCAGTTTCTTTACACAGTCAAGCTGCAGAAAATTCGGGTTATTTCACAGCTATGATAAAGAAACTCACCAGATATCTTCAGGCCATCCATATTTGATAAGATCCTCATCTGTTGGCATAAAACAGCCTCGAGTTAAAGGTGATGTGGCTCGATTTAAGGTTCATTAGCAGTGTTTAATCAACACAGGAACACAACGATCGGAGGTAGGTGTAAAGGGCGTGAGTGTGTGATCAAAGGACGACTATCTTACTTTCATATTTGTCTTTTCCCATGTAGATAGTGAAAGGAGGG
Source organism: Paratilapia polleni (assembly GCA_015106735.1). NCBI lineage: Eukaryota > Metazoa > Chordata > Actinopteri > Cichliformes > Cichlidae > Paratilapia > Paratilapia polleni. Next base: position 4,501 of record VUQI01042833.1, on the reverse strand, counting down.
TTCACCACTAAAAGGGAAACAGGAGGTGGACCGTTACTCAGTGAAACAGTGAAATCATCTGGCACGTAACTCCTAAGACACAAAACAGCTGCAAGGAGTGCGAAGCTAACCAGGCTAACAGCTAACACTGCTGCTAGCCCGGTGGCTCAACTCACCGGCGCTAGTGAAGTAAAACACCATTTTACGTGGATTAAAAGTCGCCGCTAAAAGATGGACGATAAGTGTTTTAACTCTGGAGGCTCGAGCGCTGACTGTGAAGAAATAAAAATGTCATCTACTGTGAGCCGACTGGTCTGCTACTGTCACTTTTCGCATGTACAAACTGACCTGGGAAGAAGTTAACTAAGTAAGGGAAGCTACGCGCAGTTAGCAGGTGGAACACAGGAAACAGCGACTCTGACCTTCAAAATAAAAGCCGACCATCTCTGAAACTATACCCTTAGAGCGAAAGATAAATGCTGATTCCTTTTAGTTTATTTTTCTTTATAGTCTATGAAGTTAATCGATTTTTTTCATCATTACATTGTTACTATCTCGCCTTACTTTCCGTGAGTGACACTTTTTGCGGAAATAAGTTTTTATTTTGAAGGCCAGGTTTCTCCACGCCTTTACTACGGTTTTAATGTGGTAGCTATTTCCGTTTCCTGTCCGGTTGTAGGTTTTTTTTTTATACACTGGCGCGCGCTGTTCAAAACACAGAGAAGAAACGCGCGCGAGCTGAAGAGGCAGAAGACCCGCCAGCGTCGCAGGCTTTATTAAAAATATTTATCGTTTTATGTAGCTCGACAGAAACCTGTTCGGTAAGAAAAGCGAAGCGACTCATAAAGTTATATTTTCGGTGTCTGTCTCATAATTGCCGTAGTTTGCTCTTAAGTACCGTCACGTTAGTAAAGGTTTACTCATCAGTCAGAACTGTCTCATGTTTAATGGTAAATTTATTCACAAACAAACACACTCGTCCTGTTTAAGTGTGCACAACTACTGATCGGTATCAAAATGCCCACTGTTTTGTAATGGAGTCCGAGGTCACATTTGCATAAGCTAATCATCCCGCCAATTATCTCTTCGCCTCCACTTTTTGCTCTTAAATAACCGCGTCGTTGGCTAATGTGTACCGCCAAGCTAAAGCTGGCCTCGAGATCATTCGCTTTTGCGCACAGACGAGGCGTCGGTCAGTGCAGCTTCAGGCAAAATCTCATGTCGAGATTCATAAGCAACAATTCCTAATCGACTGTTAAACTTATAAAGGTAAGGGTCTGTGTGGGCTGTTGTTTGCTGGCGACAGTCACGCCAGACCCCTGCAGAAAATCTTCTAATTTAAGGTCAAACGCATTAAAAATAACTTAAAGCTGCATTTCTGTCAGTGACCTTTCCCCACCACGAATCTGCAGTGTGTGCTGCTTCTAAGGGCGGCTTTTGGACCCCAGTTTCATAAGAATTACAAGAGATATTAGCAGCAATAATATTGTGGCATAACTGATTTTTAGCGAAACATGTTGCAGTTCTTATTTTACTTGGCAACAGCGCTTGTAACAATTTAAAAAGGACTAATCCTAATAAGGTTTGTTTGGTTCTTTTTGTAATAAGGGCCTGTGTGTTAAATTTACTCCATCTTTAATACTGAGGGAATAAGGCGGCTTAAAGCATCTCTTTATTTTCTTTTACATCCAGTGTTGATACAGGTTGATTATAAACTTAAAAAAAAACGTCCATCTGTTTTCTGTATTTTGGAAGTGATTGAACGTATATTTTAAACAGAGAGCTGAAATTCTTACATTTTTTTATGTTACCTGTGTGCAGGTGAACTTTGAGAAGATGATGCCCACCACAACCAGAAAGAGAAAGCTCTCCTCTCTGGACTCTGACAGGTAAGCTGTGAGCACAGAGGGATGAAGCAGTTTGTTAACTTGTTGGCTTCCTGATTTACTCTTTAATTGTACTCTATGTGGGATTGGTAGACTCAGATATAATGGAAAAGGCTGCAATACTCAGGCAGAATTGTGTACAGTGGAGAGATTATGAAAGCTATTGTTTACCTGAAAGATGGTGTTGAATACTAAGTCAAAATGGTGCTAAATTTAGAATCAGGTCCCTACTGTGATGTGACTGACACTAGTAATAGGGCAGTCATGATTATCCATTCATCCATTTTTGTAACTGCTTTTATAACTCAGGTGATGTTGGGTTAGAGTTGGGGCACACCCTTTAACAGGTTGCCAGTTTGTGGTTTCACGGTCAGATCCACCCCTGGCTCGTCCCATCTGGTTTCAAAACACCAAGGTGGTGACAGCGAAAATGTTCAGTTTGAGGTTTCAGAATGGGACTTCCAATGGGTGATGCTATGATTTACCACTGTAGATAAAAAGGTGAGTTGGATTTGTAAATCTAGACAAAACAAGAGCATCACTGCAAAAATAAATGCAGAATAACAATTTTTGTGATGATTATCTTGTTTTCAAAGCTGCTGGAAGCCAAAATTGTAGTTGGAAATAAACCATCAGTCTGATCTTTTTTTTTTTTTAACCACTTGTCCAACTTGGAGTCGCAGGTGGTGCTGCAGCAGCCTATCCCAGCTCACTCTGGGGAAGGGATAATTGAAATTAAAATTCAATCAATTGCCAGCCCTAACTGGTATGAGGGAAAAAATCCACATGTATGTCTTTTGTTTTTCATACATGTAAATTCTGTTGCGTTCAACAAATAGAACAATAATAATATATGTGTATATATAATATGTATATTATTGCTGTCCAAGCTTCAGTTTGATTGTGAGGAATTTTTATTTATTTTTTAATCTTAAGAGTTGTTTTAAACTGCAGAGTCTCGAGTAATGCTGCACTGACTCTGTCTGACTGTAGTTATTTCTCATGTTTTGTTACTCAAACACCAGTCACCCAGCCAAGAAGGGGGTGAGGCAGGAGATGTCACCCATGAAGAGGAGATCCCCAAGAAAACCCCGGCAGTCTCCTACCAGGAAGAGGCCAGCTGGCCGTCTGGATGCCTCGCCACAGAAATCTCCACGTAGACCAGCGGGTAGGATGGACTCAAGTGTCTTACAAAGATGTTTTGTTGAAATGGAAATGTTGTTTACTTTTTATTTGTTCAAAACCTAATGCAAGTGACCCTCTCACATTATGTTAATTTTGCACTCCGTATCTATTTATTTGCCTCTTCTTTTAAAGGGTCTCCAGTTAGATCACCCCGTAAATCTCCATTCAAATCTTCCTTGGTCACCAGCTCCTTCTATGGCAAGCAGAAGCCAATCTATCTCACTCCACTCGAGAGGAAGGCAATAAAGGAGTCTCTGCCTTCTCCGCCTCCTCCTACTACTCCACCCTCTCCTCCTGCTGTGACCAAAAAGCCGGAAAAGAAGACCAAGAAGGACGTTAAGGGAGGCAGCAAGCCGAGAAAGGCGGCTACAGGATCTAATAAAGGGGGGAAGATGGGTATCAGAAACTTCTCGACATCTACAAAGACGATCAAGCTGTCCAAACCTAGGAGCAGGTTTGTTTTTGAAGTCCAGTCATATCTACTTCTGAAGACTTCACCTTACTCCAGTCATCATAACTGTTGTTTTAGCTGATTTGTTTTTTTTTTTATGTTTTTCTAATTCTCACACTGTTTAATTCAGCAGTGTTGCTGCAAAACTGACACCCGCTCCCACCGCTGCACCTGCTGACAGCAAACCAGCGGAGTCCAAGAAAGCAATTACTGTCACATTCAGCAGCCTGAAGCCCAAGCCGAAGATCTTCGTTGGAGCCGCTTTCTTCAGTACAGGGAAGAAACCTACGTCCATGTACAAGAAAACTGCGCCAAAGTCTTCAGCCAGGCCAGCTGCATTCCCAGCGAAAAACAAAGCCATCCCACCGCAGACGAAGAGTGAGAAATCAAAGCAGCAGCAGGGCGACCCAGTCATGAACCAACAGGAGAAACAACCTGAAAAGGTAAGGCACATTCTAATTTACAGTGGGAGCCTGCAGAACCCACACGTTGCCCCGTGTGGTGAAAGCTTTAGTTACATTTTGCATTCTGCAATTACAAAAAATACCTTAACAAGAAGAGAAATGAGGTGTACATCTGGTCAACTACAGCTTTGATGGGAGCTAAATGGCAAGAAATTTCAAATAGGAAAACAGAAATAAGCTGATCAAAGAGAGGGTGCTTAATTTATAATTCAATTCAATTCAATTTTATTTATATAGCGCCAAATCACAACAACAGTTGCCTCAAGGCGCTTTATATTTTAGGGTAAAGACCCTACAATATTAGACAGAAGACCCCAACAGTCAGACGACCCCCTATGAGCAAGCACTTGGCAACAGTGGGAAGGAAAAACCCCCCTTTAACAGGAAGAAACCTCCAGCAGAACCAGGCTCAGGGAGGGGCAGCCATCTGCCGTGACCGGTTGGGGGTGAGGGGAAACAGAAGAGAGCAGAGGGAGACAGGACAAAAGACACACTATGGGAGAGAGACAGAGTTTAATAATAACTAATGATTAAAT
>VUQI01042808.1:70222-99471 GCA_015106735.1 Paratilapia polleni | reverse complement strand
AAAAAAAAAAAATCAAATTTAAAAAAAAAAAAAAAAGGGGCACATAAATATTTACACATTTTGGGCAGAGCACGTACCCATTAATATTTCTCTTCCTATTTAAGGGGCCCTGTTAAAAAAAATAAAAAAATCCTTAAATAGTAAAAGGCTCAGATTTCATCTATCAAACATTAAAATGTGAGAAATCCAGTTGGTGAGCATTAAAGCTCAGTGTCTACAGAACAGGCACATTCTCCAATTGTCAAACACCTAAAAACATAAAAATCTACTTCTGTCACAGAGATAAGAGAATCACATGCGACCCCAGTGCTGCATGCAACAGCTTGGAAGGGTAAGTGGTTGACTAGCACATTCCTTTTTCAATTAATAGACAAAAAGCTTATTCATAAATTACTCAAAAAAATTAAAAACTAGCACGGCAATAAGTCCAGGTGTTTCAGCATCTCAGTGTCACCGTGAGGAGTCGATCAAGTCAAAATCTTTAATTAAAATCTATTTTAGCTGTTGGCAAGAAGGGACATTTTCCAGCAACTGACCATCAACATAAGTCATTTATAAATAAGAATAATGATAACTGGCTCTTCTGTTCTTTATGCTGGACTGTGTTTTCTCAATTGAAAGACTGACAAAGGCTGATGGACAGTCTGATGTGTGTCTGAGTTTAAAGCACATGTTATGTAGTCAGAGGCTGGGGTCGAAATGGGTGGCATGTCTCATTACTCCATGTCATCCTCATCCTCAAAGCTAGGTGGCTCAAAACTGCACACCTCCTCATAGGTTAATCCTGCAAGAAATGAGAAAATGCCTTAACATGACTTGTCACTTTATCAGTGAATACATTAGTATTTTTATTTTTTTATTTTATTTTTTTTAAGAGTGAGATGACGCACGTTTCCACTCATCAATCTGCAGCTCCCGGCTCTCAAAGCTCTGGTCGTACGGCTCAGCTTCGGGCTCATCGTCTGGGTCGTGGTACTGACCAAAGTAGGAGTGGGCCAGAGCCTCAGCTGCTGTTATCCGCTTGTCTGTGTCCAGAACCAACATTTTCTCCAGAAGATCCACAGCTTAAAAACATGTCAGCATGTAAACACAACTGAATCACATTCCCAGTGTTTCTTTTTGTCAAATTTCAATCTTAACTTTTTTTGGAAAAGTTAACAACATTAGGAAATCAAGTTTTCTTTGGCATTACCAAGTGGGTTGGCACCAATAAATACGTCAGCAAAGTTCCTCTTGGGCATGTGTGGCAAGGAGCTAATGTAGTTTCTGGCCTGGGAAGACACATCAATACAGTAAAGTAAGCATCAGTTCCTACTAGCAACAACATGTTGTGACACATTATTTCATGCTACCAATTCCAATTTCTGCTCAGTTATTAGATCTCTATCCACATCTGTGCTGCATTTCCTCGAGCATGACAGTGCTGATGAGTGCAGTTTACAATCAACAAGTTCCTCATGTGATAATTACAGTATCATTAAAACAAGTTTTATGAAGAATTATCATTGAGGAACTTGAGTTTTTAACTCTGATCATGTACTGTTTTTGACCACCTCAAGTGGGACACATGCAGTCAAAAACCCGTTAGCGGCAGCGAATACAAGTGTTTACGCTGCAAATCATGTTTCTAATATCCAACTTGGCCCCGAGAATTCTGGCTCCTCCTTAAGCCCCGCTTGCCTTGAAGTAGTTTGAATTATGTGGTGATCCTTAAAGCCCAGAACTCTCTTAATTGCTTTTGTTGTTCTATTTACGGTGGAAACTATCAACATAAAATGCAAATTCTGAGGCAAGTCTGACTGCCATCCCGCCCGCCATGTGGTCTCAGGTTGTAACTTTAGATCCTCCTCACCTCATAGCTGGGCATCCTGTTTATTAGAGTTGCTGGGGGCGTTCCTGTCAGACGCATTATCTGCTGAAGCTGGTTTATATCTTTGAAGTTTGTGTTAAGGGCATTATAGTGACAGAGCAGAGTTAGTTAAGAAGCCGTTTCCCAACACAACACTGTGTGTGGCTAAATTCTAGGTCGACTACAATGTTATGCTGGAATGCGAACTTCAAGCTTTGAAGCAAAAAAGAAGTAAAGCTGAGGTGTTTTCAGAATTAAAGAAAAGAAACATTACAACACTTGTCATTACACCCAGTCAGCGAAAGTCGCAATCACCTGTGTCACAATAATCTCACAGCAAACACCACTTAATTCTCTTGAAGAGAAACAAAGCACGCCCACAAAGCTGAAGGGTGAAAAACATGCCGTCAGTTACAAAGCAGATAGATCCAATTGAAGCACACTAAAGTGCAGAGTTTAGAGCAGAAATGCGGTTAGGAAAAAAAAACAGAAAAAACTTGCATGGCTTTATGAACTCACAGACTCTGAAGATATTTTCATCAAGAGCTCTGGACCTGGTTTTCCGACGAGCAGCATGATTAACTTCAACTGATCAATATCTACCAGCACACGGTAAAGGAAGACCAGACTCTGCACAAGGGAACATCTGTAATCTGACCTCTTTGAAAAACTGTGCGACATTCAGTTCTATCATCTTTATATTTCACACAGAAGAGAAGAAAAGAATTTGAGGTGTAACCTGTGGAGAAGACAGAATGAATTTATAATGGAAGATTTCAGTGCTTACAAGCTCGGCAATTAGTTACCAAATTCTGTCAGAAAGAGAGAAAGATAAAGCAGATCAATATGCTTGTACAGAAAGTGTCAGACAGAAACCAATGAGGGACACTTAAAATATAGGTAGATTGTGGCGCAACACTTGAAACATTACTGAGGAGGGCATGTGTCAAGCCAGAAGGAAGAGTGAACATTCTTCCTAAGAAAACGCCTCAGGCACAATCGTGTTGGAAGGGAAAAGCAGGTTTAAGAGAGGATAGAGAAAAGATTATCTTCTACTGTGCTGGCAACATCCCAAATCAGTGCTTTCATTTGTTATGTAAATTGTTTTTCAGCTACAGGAGCTCATACCGTACACACTGAACTGTCAAATGAAAAGGATACGGTCAGTACCAGGAAACAGAGCGCGTCCAGTGAGAAGTTCTGCCATTATACATCCCACAGACCAAATATCCACTGAAACACAGAAGAGCAGGACACAAACATTACACATCAAACACTCTTCTATTTAGATGCAGAATAATCACAGACAGGAGCTTTTTAATGCCATCTACCTGTCTTGTTGTAATGCATCCAGTTTAACATGATCTCTGGGGCGCGGTACCAGCGTGTCGCCACATAGCCGGTCATCTCATCATCGGTGTGTCGTGCCAGACCAAAGTCCAAAATCTGAGAGCAATTTAAATGCAAAAAAGGAAGATAGTTTAAAAAAAACAAACAAAAAAAAAAAACCATTCACATCTGCAGGCAGGTTCGAGATAAACTGATGTTTTAAATAAAAGCAGTGCTTCCCTGACCTTCAGCTCACAGTCTTCATTCACTGCCAGGTTACTCGGTTTTAAATCCTGTGAAAAGGAAAGCCATCAGTCTGAATTCGTGTGATTTAAGCTGAGGTGGTGAGCTTTGTCAAAGACAGTAATTCTGATGTCTTGTTCATTCCCTTTGTAAAAGTTGCCCTAAAAGTCTTACATTATTAAAAATTAAATCTAAAGTAAAGGCTTTATGACATCCTTTCCCTTCAGAGGTTTAACAAGCCTAACTCTGCCAAGTGAAAGAGGCCATAAACTCTGATACACTTTTTTCCTCCTGATCAGGGTCAAAGACAGAGTGACATTTGTCAGACAGAAATGAAACGACACTTACTCGATGAATGATGCCCGCTGAGTGAATATACTGCAGAGAGACAGGAGCACACGTGTCAGATTACATCTTTAGAGATGCAATGGTTTAACACAACAAAAAACATCAAAGGCACAGGATACAATGTAAAAACATTAGTGACCTGTCTTGTCTAGAGGTATATAAGATTAATGATACCACCCTCATGTCTGTGCATTAAATATATGGGGCTAGGAGGTAAGCTTTGCCTGCAATAAAGAATGGAAACATGGAGGGCACCTAAGCCTGTCTCTGTTCAAAGGTTAAAAACCTATTAGCACCTCTAAAAGTCACAAATGAAAAGAACAAAAAAAAACAAAAAAAACCTAGGTTGTGTACCTCAGTGTTAGGTGTAGTGTATACTGGTTGGATGGGGTGGGAGTTGAGCTGCAAGAAGTCATGCTCTATTATGTCACTGCCAGAAAGAAGAAGTTGTTTACCTTAACAGTTATAAAGCTTGGCTGCCACACTATCTGCCAATTTAGAGTTTTTAGTGAACAGTATTTGTAACTGAACACAGTTAAAGACAGTAAATAAAATAAGCCTCATCTCTGAAAGTACACACAGGAGAAACACAGGAGGAACTTAGAAGTGAATCTAAACTCCAAACCACAGAGAGACTTAAGAGATTTCACTAGATTCTCCAACACAGTCCAGGCACTGAGGACAGGATGGGATCATGGCAAGTACCATCATGACATGGTAGGGCTAAAGCAAACCAACCTGGGCAAGATGGAAAAACTGTATTTCTTGTCCAGGCAACTAGCAGACAGTTAGGATTCTAGTGTTTGTGCTAAGATGACCAGATAGGAGGGTGGCATCAATCTGCTTATCTTAATCAAGAAAAGGAAGGGAATAAGCATATTTTCCACAATGTCAATCTACACCCTTAGTAAGCTCACCTTTAACCCTCGGAGAATCTGGTATATGAGGAACTGCACGTGATCATCAGTGAGCTTCTGACATTTGACTATGTTGTTGAGATCTGCCCCCATTAGATGAGTCACGAGATACCTGCCAAACAGAAAAGTCATAGTTTTAATGGACAAATGTCAGAAGGCATGTCAGTGTTTTCTAACTTCATAAAAGCCAGATGGGTATAAAATTAATGCATTTGCACTTCCAAACTAATTTTTCCAGAGTCGTTTGCAGCTTGTGTCTAATTTCCCATATGGCTATGTGAGTTTAAAACGGTTTAGCTGCTACTTCTTTTCACTCTGACTTCTCTCCAGAGGCGCCGAAAGGCCAAGCCCTTCACAAATGGAATGTCATTTAACAACACACCCCAGATAAATGGGCTTAATAGTACTGCATCAGTGGATAATTCAAATCTAATCCCAAAGCTGGTTAAAATGCCCAAACAGCACTTATGGAAGGAGGCTAGAGCAGGATGCTTGACTGGCACTTTTGGAGCCAAAACTCACAGAGCCATACGCTGCTTCGGCAGGCTGCTCCACAACAAATACCCGTTTCATGAATACTCTTCTATTCTCACACAGTACAGAGAGCAAGGGCTTAAAATAGCATCTGGTTATGATTGAACATGTTCTCAGCAGCACACAGAGGGACACAGACACTCTCTTCAAGTTCATCTGCCTTGGAAAAAAAAAATGGAATATAAATAGTGACCTCTCTTTTCCTCTCTCCTGTAGAAACAGGGGCATGGCTGGAGCGCTGAGGAGTCTCAGCCGCTGTGTTGTGACTAAGCTTGTATTTTTAGAGCTGAAGGGTCATACTCAGAGCACCTGTGCAGTTGACATTTTTACTTAATTTCACCCTGCACACAGAAACTTTCCAGTGTTTAGCAGATGTGCAGACATCTGTCAAACACTGAAGAACACTGCCAAACCCTCCAGAAGACACGCCAGCCCACTGATTCTCCCCCTTTCCCCTTCCCACGGGGGTCCAGCCTTACACAGTCTACATGTGTGACCTTACATTGCCTTGAGTCCATGACACTATGCTTTTCTGGGAGGAGGGTGGGGCCTCTTGAGTGGACGGCTCTCCATTGCAACTGCCAACACAGACACTGCTGCTCAAAGTACAAAGACAAAGTTCCAGTATTTCTTTAAAGTGTTCAGTTTCAATGAGTCTACTCCAGCAATTTAGGATCATGTTCCCTTAACAGGGAGTTATTCTATTTTTTTTTTTTTTCATGTATTTGTCTTCCTTTTCAAAGCTTCATTCCTACATTACCCAAGAAGCAATGCAACTACCAACAGTTTATTCCATATTTCATTATGTTATGCTGACACAGCCTCAAGCTGCGACCCTGCAGCCGAGATGAGTAATTGTGGTTTAAAATAATGCTGCCTTTGGTGATGTCAGAGAAAATGTTTTACACAGCTTTAATCGCTTTTGCAGTAACTCCACCAACACCTAACAGACTTTAATGAGTAATCCACAAACAACCACCTCTACGGCTGAAAAAAATGAAGCCAACACAAAAGTGCCAAAAACTGCAGTTCCTAAAGTGGCCACTAGAGACTCCCAAAAAAACAAAAAAAAAAACACGTTAACTCCCCAAGACTTTAATATTAAAACTCTAATGTTTACAGCTGAGTACCCGGTTTCAAGATTTTATCCCTTCATTACAACGCTACAGTGGGTGATTTTATTCATTTATATATTTATACATTTATCTCACCAGTTTGGTTTTAGTTGAGTTTAAAAGTCCTCCTGCTGTGTGGCACAGATGGCCTAAGTTTCTGCGTTAGTTTTAGTGTGTGAAATTATTAGTCTGCACCAATTAGCAGATGTGTGTCTGTGTGTTCATGGATGCAGATGCTTGCTTGCTAGCCTTAACTGATAACTTTGCACTCGACCTCGTCAATTTAAAATCAGCAGTTAACCTAACATGCATGTCTTTGAACTCTGAGAGGAAGCTGAAGCACCTGGAAAAAAAACAACAACACAGGTACAGGAAGAACCTTCAAACTCCACACAGAAAGGTCCCAGCTGACCCCACAGGTTCACACCCAGAACCTTCTTGCTGTGAGGCAGCAGTGCTGCACTTTTTAATGTGTAATACCAGGTAAAAAAAAAAAAAAGTGTAAGAAAAATATTTCACAAAGATTTAATCAGCTTTCAAAAGGTCACACAGACAATTCGTGAGAGAGAGGATATTCAGGAAGATGACTGATGAAAAAGAGGAAAACTTCACTACATTTCACATCTCTGCATGAGCCTGAGCCATCTGTCAGAAGTCTTTTCCACACCCTGAATTTAAATCGTGTGAACTGTGTGATCTGAGTGATCTGACTGAGCTGTCAGAGAAGCCTGACAGCAAATATTGAACACAGCATTATTTTCCCGTGTCATTTTAGAGCAGAGGTGGACCAAACACAAACGGCACGATCATTATGAAATATGACAAATAAAATTGTGATATACCACCAAAAAAATTCAAAAAGAAAAATGTAATGCACCATAAACACAGCACCATGCAAGTTTCAGGCACTGAAAATCAAATGAGGATCTGCAAAGGAGGTTTATTGTTCCAAGCAAACTCATTTATTTCTGTCTGTTCATGAGAATCTAGATTGACTGATGCTGAGATCAGAGCTCTGCTGCAGGACTCTGTTGTTTATGACTGGTTATATATGGTTAATACTTTCACACCAAATTGTAAGTGCATGATCTCTTGTGATCACTATTAAAATAAGACACACCCTTTAAGAAAACTGAGCACAGACACAATTTCACACAGCAAATTATAGAAATGAATTAATCTGAGTTAGAATTAGTCTTGCACCATAGAAAATTTCCAGAGACAACATACGTCTGACTGACTTACTGCCTCAGCTAAAACGTTTCCTGGAGAAAGCCCGAGACAGATTGCCCAACAAACTAAACTAAAGCCCTTCCACAAGTGGATAGTGTTGATTTTCATATTCCATACTATGAAAATTTTCATATTCCAGGTATTCACTCTAGATATATTCTTGTACGGGGTGTTCACTGAAATCTGCCACAATTTTATCTTAATGTAAATGCAGAGAACAGAAAGAGCCTGACACTCCACAAATGACGAGTTAGGCAGCATGCAAGTCTGAGCACATAATCACCGTCAAGCTGTCCACTTCCCACTTCTAACAGATTTTAACATCAACAAACAACAACTACCTCTATGCCTGCAAAAGCAGAGCAGCTACTGCATGTTTCACAAAGCCAGAAACCAGAAAACATAAGGAAGGAAGCTGGTGTTGAAGTAATTGTGGTCACAGCCAGAGAGTGAATAACTAACATAGCAGATAGTCTAAAAAAATGTTCCAGTGAGTTTACTCTGCTGGCCTGCCTCCAGGTATCTTCCAGGAACAGTTAGGATTATGGGCTGCTGAGAAACTGAAGGCTGCTGTGCTTCACATCACTGTTGTTAAATTATGCAAAAGTGCAGCTAAAGTGACTCCCAGAGGGAAATTTGAGATAAAATCCTTTATTTTAAAGAAACAAATTCAACTTACACATCGTTGAAATCCTTCAGACAGGTGGCAGGGGTGAAGACATCTAAGAGCCCAATTACCTGAAGGAATATGACAAGCTCTGTTGAATTAAAACTGAAGAACAAAGGTCAGTGGTTAAGTTTGTTCTTTAACCCCGTTTACCACCACACAGAACAAACGGAAGAGAAATAAGTCCACTCACATTTTCATGTTTCATATGTTTAAGCAGCCGCAGCTCTCTGTAGGTTCGTTTGGCGTGGACAATTGACTGAAAGGGCCGAGACAGCTTCTTCACAGCGACCTTCAAACCAGTCGCCATATCAAAGGCAGAGCTGTTTAAAAAAAGGTAGACATACATGTGAGCTTAAATCTCACTAGTTAACATACATACGTTTTGGGTTTTTTTCAGCATACACTGATTTAAATAATAAAACCTACAAGTGGTAAACATTTATTTAAAAGCTAAAGCTTTTTTTTTTATGCTCCCTTGTCACATGGGGTCGCCACAGCGGATAGTTCCGCATGTTTGATGTGCCAGAGTTTTACGCTGGATGCCCCTCCCTTGTGTCTCTGGTTGGAATTGAACCAGCAACTTTTCACTTGCCAAGCCAATGTGTAAGTCACTACACTATGGAGCCACTACAAGTGGCAAACATTTAAAAGCCAAACAGTCAGCCAAAGTTTGAGCCATGCAAAACACTTCAGTTCCTCTGCCTAAAAAGGACAAGCTTGCTTTTATCCCAGCTAACTTTTTCAGTGTTAAATAAGTGGTAAACATTTATTTAACACTGAATAAATTAGCTGGAATAAAAGCAAGCTTGTCCTTTTTAAGCAGAGGAATTGAAGTGTTTCATGTGGCTCAAAGTTTGGCTGAGTTTGCCCTCAAAACCAAAGTAGGTGCAGTAAGAGCTGCTGAAGGCTGGGAAAAGGATGATATCGGCAGAAAATGTCATCTCTCAGCAAATTGGGAGCAGCCCTGGCGGCAATATATTCTCCAGTCTGAAGGCCGACTGTCTCTAACCCAAAACCAACACTTCCTCTTGCTCAGCTCACCTAACCAAAGTCACGGCTTGTGGACAGCCTCCTGTGACTGCTGCAGGGACTCGGACACACCAACATCAACAAATGTTAAAAGTTAACCCAAAAAAAAAAAAAAAAATCTAACCTAATTATAAAAATGGATACATGGATAAAGAGATCATTTTCATAGAGAGAGAGTGCTCAAGAGATCTTTCTACAGTCTCTGGTTCAAATCAAATCACTTACTTTAACCGTTTTCCCAACATACACTACAGTCCTGAACTTTTACCCAATTCAAGTGCATGTAGGAATCCAAATGCCCCATGCAACTGTATTGGACATCAGAGGGCCTTTAACCTGACAGCTCCGCAGTAAAAAAGAAGGTAGTGTAGGTAATAGTTGTGTGTATTCACAGTTGGCAAGCAGTCATCCTTTGACTTACATCCTGCACACTTTATCTAGGCAGCACCATCACCTAAACTAACTAGAGTATTTTAAGTAGTGTGAACATTTCTAAAGCAGAATATGCCCTCTTGTGTGCTACATATGAGAAAGGACAACTTTGGACAATGTGAATATAAGAAACTGTACAAGCTTTTTTGGATAAAAACACTTCATAATCCAGTCCATTTTTAAAGCATGATCATGTGTGAGTCAACTTCTGATAAAGACAATAAGCAGCTTTTTATAATACAACCAGCAGCTTTCAGGTGTGTGTCATCTCCGCACAGTCTAGTATGTGCTGTGCAGTTTCACTTTAAAATAACTGGATACAGTAAAATGGAAGTCATCATGTAACTGCTAACAATATAAGCCAGTGCACTGTTAAAACAAAAACAATCACTGTCAGTGCAGCAGTGCACGGCCAGTAATCTGACCAGCAATAGATTATCCTATTGCCCAGCAACAGCACAGCTGTCCTCTTCCATTTGCAAAACAAACATCTGCTCACTAAACCAAGTATACCGCTGACTACATTGTGTCCTAGATAGCATCAACTGCACAACCCATTTAGTCAAAAAACCTATGCAAAGAGTCTGTCCTGCGAAGTCTTACCTTACTCCCCTAGGCAAAATTAAGGAAATCCATTTTCCCTGCAAGGTCCTCAGATCTGGAGGCAAGACCTTCTCTCTGCTGTACATGCAAATGCCTCTGAGCTGCAGACTTGTTTATAACTAACTGAACCTTAACTGCAGGGCTCCCTAAAAGATGACTAGTTATCAAAAAAATGGAAGACACACTGAAATGATATTAAAGTTCAATGAGTCTACCTTTCAGATCTGCATTAAGAGAACAGCTGGTTTTAATAGCTGTAACAGTTAAAAATCATACAACTTTCCAAACTTGGGCAGTTTAAGCAGCTGTTGCTCAACCGTCAGCCATTTTTTAAAAGTTAGTCAGAAAACTACAAGATACTAGTCAAATCTGAGGAAATCGAAACAGAAAATGTTTGCAATAATCATTACTATCGTTGTTTTTTAAATGGCTAATTGGTTAATATGTGATGATTAATGATGTTTAGAGTAACCCGCTCTAACTTTCTTTATCCATTCAAGATTAGCGAAGTGGGTATCTCAACTTTTCACCTTTACTATTATTAGTCCAGTAAACATTCTTCCAGAAAGTATGGTTGCATAATGAATGAAGGCGTTGAGTTAAGTTAAAAACACTTAAGAAATCAAAACACCCTACCAGCAGCCAACTATATTTGTTACACTAATGATATAACGTGTATTAAATCTCTTTATCCAAAACAAATGTGGTTAGAGTAACCTGAGGATATCAGATGTGCAGCTGCAGTGCGTGGGCAATTCAGTCAGTTCTGGGATTTTAACATGTCCATACTTTTTAGTCCTTAACCAGCTTCCTGCAGGGATTTATAAGAAGTTACTTAGGCCAATTACAAGATCCAACAGCTTGGTAACAGTTCACAGAGAACCAGTCCAGGGGTTTTCTTGTTGAAACAGACACCGTGGCTCCACCTTGCTAGCCAACACTTAGGACGAGCTAACCGAACTTTAGCTTGTGAAGCGCAGGCCTCGTTTAAATGAATGGAAAAGTCAGCCTCCGCTAACTTCACCTAACATAACTTTATGTCAAAAAGTGATTTACCAAACAGATCCGTAGGCACCAGAGCCAACCGGAGTCAGGCTCTGGTACCGCTCCGGGACTTCCCATATCGTCTTGTTGACCTCATCTCGATAAAAATCGGGTCTCTCTGGCTCCGACATTCCTGCAGGACCAACTGCCGACCACCGACCGACTTTCTGCTCCGAGGTGGGTACTCCGAGCCGCGCAGAGTTCAACTTTCTCAAAGTGCAAAAAGTGAAGCTAAATGAAATGTTTCTCGTCCCCAGGGAACCTAGTATCGTCTAAAGTTACTGTGTTGCCTTCTTGCGAACTGCTGCAGAATCACCGTCTGCTGTGTGCACACTTTCAGATCTTCACGTTATTTGTTCCTCACCCTGCTGGTTCTCACCCGAGATTTCACTCCGCCTGCTTTGCTGAACGGCGCAAAATCTCGCGGGAAAAAAAAAAGTTGGGACAGCTGAGCCGACGAGGACAGAAACTGAAAGTGCTGCTTTCAGGTGCTACAGGACAAATACTCAAAGATCTCCAAAATTAACAAACAATTTAAAAACACTAATTTCTGTTGAACAAAATGTGCCTAAAGCCTGTTAATATGCAGAGTATTAAAATTCAAAATTCAATTCAGATAAATTAAAAAAGATAAAAGATACAATATTCCTTATGAAAGGTAGAGTACTTGCGTAAATGTTACACTCCACCACTGATTACAGCTGATTTAAGAGGATATGACATTAAGGTATGTGTTGTGGAAAAAAAAACTGAATTAATTTATGAATTACTGCAGAAAAACACAGAAATCAAGTCCAATTGAAACACACAGTATTTTTCTGTTTTACCATGTTTACCTTACAGTAAAAGTCAAAATGATTTTTGACTCACAATTTACTTGATATTTCCCTTACTTAAACCAACAACCATTTCATTTTATTTTCACATGCTGTGACATGATCTTACAAAAAGTACCTGAAGGCAGCATTACAGGTCATGTCATGGTGAGTGTTTTACATTTTGTTTGTTTTTTTTAATGTAGAAAATGGATTTACTTCACAATAGTAAACAATAATCATATATTGTTAGGCACCGGAGAAAAAGTTAAACTTTGGCAAATATAACTCAAATGTTGTCAAATAACATTTTTTGACTGAATGAGATGTCTGGTCTAATAAAAAAAAATGTATAAAAGAGGACAAAAGATATACACATTTATGCAAAATGTACACAGCTGTTCAAACATCTAAATAAACTTACAATTTTCCACAGTTTGGATCCTACACCCTTTTGAAAACATGCTGGGCTTTGAAAATACACTATACTTTCAATTTTAGGCTTGGCAACCCAACACATGAGAAATAACACAAAAAAACCCGACTCTCATTATCTTAAAATCCCAAATGTCGTAATAAATAAAATGCATTCAACAGTCTAACGCTGTTTTCTGACAGAAAGCCGTCTGTTGAAGCCGCTCTGAACACGTCTTCTGTTCTCTGGTCGAACGATCTGCTCATCCTCCGATTTCATCATCAGAGTCTTCCTCTGCTACTTGCTGGCGTGAAGATGATGACTTAAGGGGAACCGAGTCAAATCCATCTGACGTCCTCTGAAAACACATTGATGACAACATGAAGCATGGTAAGTCAGCTTAAGTAGCTCAGTGTGAACGGGAATAAAGGGGTTACTGACCTCTCGTGAGAAAGACTTAATTTTAGTGAAGAAGGATTTCTTGGTGAGGTCCATGAGGTCATCCTCTGCATCCTCTCCCTCCATTATTGCACAGCTGTCAGCAGTGGGCAGCTCACACTCTTTTCCCCCAGAGCTCATCATCAGCCTGGAGTACTTATACTGCAGCCTGCAGATGGAAGACGACAGGAACAACACCTTGCTCTATATTTGATCTTTTACTTATTTAGAGGTCTGACATATCAGCTCTTCAATAAACACTAAAGGAAATGTAAAGTGTAGCAGTCTCACTTGCGTGTCTTCTTCCAAAAATAACAGCTGATACTGATGAGCAGCACCGCAGCTATGGCTCCTGTGGAAACACCAAACTTGAGCCAGAAATCCAGAGTCACGCAAGCACTGACTTTTTGAGCCGGTAGTGACTCTCCTCCGTAACACTGCAAAGGCTGCTGCCACACATAGGTGGTTCTCTGAAACACACATACAAGCAAATAGCCACATTTTTCTTCATCGTGTATCTTGAGACTTTGAGAAATATGCTTTCTGGTGGAGAGATTTGATAATAAGACTGACACCAGGTTCATATTGTTCAGTTAAATATGAAGCTACAGATAGCAGGAGATTAGCTTGGTGAAAACTAGAATTTTGATCAATGAGTTTTAGGTACTCGTAGGCAGATTTTGTTATCTTAAGATAAGCCAATTGGACACTTGCTTAAGACTTATGTTAAACTGAGTGCTATCAATCTTCTCATCTGACCTTCTGCTGGAAAGTGTATTTCTCATTATGTTGAACTGACACTTAATCTCCAAAAAATATTAAAGTTTGATAAAAAAACATGCTTGTGCTTCACTCTAAATCACACTTTATTGGTTTTGTATGACTAAATTATCACATGAAATGAAAAGTGCACTTTATCTTGTATATCATTTTTCTGTAATCCAGTGTGACATGAAGGATATTTTTAGAATCTGTAAGTATTTCTTTCCATAAAACATAACACAATAAATATGTAGAAATATGTGATGTTAGTGATGGATTTGTGAGGGAGTGGAGGTAAAGTGATGTCCGTGGCTGTGGAGCACTACCTGTATTCCCTGGATGCAAGCACTGATGATCTCTCTGTAGTGGTTTTTGGTGCAGAGTGGACATGCATGCTGGCTCTGCCACAGAAAGTGGAAAGTGCAACCATCACACGTCCCCTCTGAACAGTTACTGTGGAGGAAAACTATGTCAGACTGATGGTCACAAGCTTTAAAAGTGATCTCAGAGGAGTCACTCTGTCCACAGTTCTGAATGTGTCACATATTAGTGCAAAATATGGCTGCTGTTTGTCAAATCAATTGCTGCTAGTTGACTCTCGGCAGGTCAAAAGTCGAGCTTGGTTCATGTTTAAGGCACCTTGGCAGCATGATGTGGTCTTTAGCCATCACTGTGGGATTGCATCTGAGCCTGACTGCAGCTGACCGGCCTCGTTTACAAGACTGAGTTATGTCACTGGACCTGGAAACATCAAAAACATGACAAACAAAAGTCTTAACTTCCATCATGTGATAAATGTTACACACAGTTTTTGATTCTCTGCTACACTTTAATTTCTAACAAATGATTATAACTTTCAACATCAAATATTTATACATTAGTTTCGCTCCCTGATGAAGGCTGATGTGTGTTGGACTTTTTTAGGTGAAACATAAGCATGCCGTGATAATAAAGGCATTTTAAATTTTATTTGAGAAGAGAGTGCCTTGGAGTTTTTCAATATTTTATCAAATATTTACAAGTGAATCATTCAAATGGATCAGTAAAATGAATGAATAACTGTAAGCTCATTTACTTGTAATAGAATATGACGTCTGGGAGGCCTGATGGTGCAGGGAACAGCCACTTCGGAGAAGAGATGCCACCAAAGCTCGTCTCAGTAGTTATACCTTTGGAGTTGGAAGAAATGTATTATTATGATATGATATGATATGATATGATATGATATGATGTGATATGATATATTAGATATACAAAGCAAAGTCTATTTGACACCTTATCACAGGCTGCATAGATCTGAAAGATATGAGAATTGAAATCAAACGAGTGATTTATTTTCCTCGTTTTAGAGGCCTGAAGAAGCCATAAAACAACACAAGTATGCAACCATATCCTGGAGGTTTAATGAATCCATACACAGGTAAATGGACTGGTGTGTGTATATATATACACACACACTGTAGATATAGATATATAATGCCTTTCTACTCAATTTGTACTACATGCCACAATCACACAAGAACAAGTGTTTTATCTAAGATTCACACACACACACTCACACTCCAATGAATGCATCGGGGGCAACTTGGGGTTCAGTATCTTGCCCAAGGATACTTCAACATGTAGACTAGGGGAGCTAGGGATCAAACCAGTGACCTTCCGATTAGTAGATGACCCACTCAACCTCCTGAGCCACAGCCACCCCAGTGGGTTGTACCACCCCTGGGGCGGTACTAGGTCAAAATTGTAGAGTCGCTACAAAAAATGTAAAAGAAATTTAAAAATGCATAACACTGTCACAATTTAGATATGATCCTACACTCCAGCAGAGTAAATAATGTATGCTTAAAAATAGTAACTGAAACCCTACTAGCTGTAATAAAAACACCACAAAAAGAAAAAAGAAGAAGAAAAATTTATGACTAAAAGCACCAGTTGGATGTAAAGGTTTTGAGAAAACACCCTCAGGTTTTATTGGTTATGACTTGTGCTAATCCCAAAGGCAAATGTCCTAAAATTACGTTTCTGGAGCACTGACGAACTTCAACACTGAGGAACAGAAAAGTGGCAAATCCTCATGCAATATATATATTGCTATAGCAATGTGTATTTCCCTTAATTAATATCTGAACACAGTTTTAAATAAATGATTAACAAACTCCTTCAAGCATATCATCTTATTTACAGCAAACGACAGCTGCAGCATGCAGTTCATACCAATGAGCGAGTCACCAATAACAACAGGCTGGGAGGACACAATGCTCTGACTCCTGATGTCAGAGGGAACCACAGTGGACTGACAGACATAACCTTTGACCTCTCTCCCGCTCTCTGTCACATTGTCCACACAGGTAGCTGGCGTTCGGCTCTGCAAAGAGAAACACAGCGAGGTAAAATGCACATCAAACACAGTTTTACAAAAAGGATCACTGCTTTCTCACCTCTGTCCCACACAGGCCCACATTAAAGCGATGGAAATACCGCAGGCCTTTGCTGGTGAAGCGCGGGCTGCTGTGGAAGCTGGTGATGTTAGCCAAAGGAGAGAAGTCGTAGCGCAGCAGTGCTCCTTGTTTTGTGTGCACGTCCAGCGTACAGTCACTGAGACAAGCTGTGTAGGCCTGAAGGACGAGGTGAGTGTGTCAGCACACATCGTATTCTGAGTGAAAAACCTCATGATCTATCTGTGGGAGACCTGGCTAATACAGCTGCTATGTACCAACAAGAGCTACTCTTTTATTACAAGAGAGTATGTATCTCAAGGAGTTATCGTATTTTAAGAATTTGTTTTCTTGAGTGAAGGTTTTATGATGAACTAAATATAAAATAATTTAAAAAAAGGTAGCAAACAGGTCAATAAAGAGCATCTTAGACAGGTCTACATTCATTCATGTAAATTAGCTCAACAGCATGAACAGAATAACTGCTTTTCACAATAAAAGACATCAACATTTTGTTTTTTGTGGATTTCAGAAAGTAAAGTAACTGATTTGTTTGAGCATGTGGGATCAATTTGTATAGTTTTATGTGTGACATACCAATAGATATGGATAAAGAAAGGTAATTTCACAGTTTCTTTATTCATTAACTTCCCCAATTATATTTTGTGTAAATGCTTTCTCTTTTCATAATGTTTTTTAAATCCCTCTGCACACTGCAATTAAACACAAAAAAATGCAATGGAAAAAATTTTTAAAGCCCCTAAATTCCCACAAACATCAGTGATCACCTGAATACATTTATGCACTGACAGATATACTCAGAGCTTTTGTGTTGAGGATTCTTCATTGGACAGGGTTTTGTTTTATACCTTGTTTGTCTTTGTGTTTGGTCCACACTGAATACAAGCAGCTTCTCCGACAGGCTGATCAGCCTTGATGAAGGTGTTTGGCAGGCACTTATTGCACACTCCTGTCCCGATGACCATGTAGTGTCCCGTTGGACAGGGAACACAGGCAGAGCTGGCCTTAACAGACGTCAGAGGACAGCGGCGACACTGTGTGGCCACGCCTCCGATCACATTGGTGATGTGGATGGAGTAGATCTTTGCAACATCAGTGCTGTACCTCCTCTCCTGAGGGAATACAAACACAAAGTGCTTTACACACACTGCAGTCACCTGTTGTGCTTAAAAGGAACACAGTTTATAGTTTGGCTCTGCTTTATAGTCAGTATAAAACAGAGATACAAAGAACAGAGAGTACAAAGGTTATTTGGACTCAAGTGACCGTACAGCTCCAGACTGCCATCTAGAGCTCCATACAGAGCTCTCACTGCAGCAGTGCAGTAAGAATTTAAAACATTTGCAGCCAAAAGCTGTAAACACATTATATGCCATATTTATTGCTAAATGTCTTGCTTCATGTTCTTTCCTCTTTCAAATCTTTCTGCATCAGTTAAATGTTAATTTAAACCTTGATTACAACTGCACTTTTAACAGCCAACAAAATGTTTTTATGCCTGAAGATTTGGCTTGGATGCAAGAGGAAGCAGAAGTATTAGTAGTAGTAAAAGAAGAAGAAGAGAACTAAAATTCAATAAATGGGAGAGGTTAGAAGGAAACAGATCAGCTGGAGTAGCTGGGATGTGTGTCTGTATCTCACTGTGCTAAATTCCTCTGTTCGCTGAAATGTCCAGGTGAAACTGACGGTACTGTTGCTCTGGATCAGGTAGGAGTACGACTGTTTCTGGTTTCTGCCTTTCCAATGCTCCACTACATTATTATTCCACTGATTATAACCCTAAAGAGCCAAAGTCAGATTTATTTATATGCATATTGTACATGCTGAAGCATTCACGTTACAGAAATTTTGAAAAGGTTTTCTCACCGCCAGGAAATAAAATTTGCAGTCTGCTGTACAAACGGTCTCAAAGACAAAGGTGATGTGAGACAGTTCACTCCTTTCAGTGTCTTTGACTACAGACTGAGGCAACCTGTGAAAACAAGTGAGATTTTATTAGACGTCTATAACAATTCAAGCTCAAATTCGGAACATAATAAATGTAAACAGAGAGAGAAATTTTTACACGTAATTCCTGTTTGACTTCACCTGTATCCTGGGACACTGAGCGTGAGCATTAGATAGTCTGAGTCATGATTTCCGGGGGTGGTGTAGATGTATTCTCCAGCCACCTCCCATGCTGCTGTTACAAAAGATAAAAGCTGTAACGCACGTTATCCCATCAACAATGTACACACATGCACACATATCAACTCACTGTGGATCATTTTTTAAAGCACAGCAAACTAGTCTAATTTTTAAATCAATTCCTTTAACCTACTTACAACTAAGGATCAATTACAGAATTCACTTCAATTGTTATAAATACTTCTGAAGCTGATGTGCAGGTTCATTCTTGACCTTGGACACTGCAGTTTTACAAATTAATCAGGCTGTTTAATCACTTTGCTTCCTCCTTCTGTTTTGAGAGGTTCCTCACCATAATTTAATGATTATTACTATTCATCAATACTCTGAAATTATCAGTAGACAGCTATGATTTCCTACACCTCATCTAGTATTAAGTCTCTCACCTGTGCTGCGGTCAGAGTCACTGAACTCTCGATGTAAGACGGAGCTCTTCATGTTGGTAGGCAACGTGTTCCACCATTTGTACTCGAAGCCCACCACCGGCTCCGTGCCAACAGGGCACTTGGTGCAAACTGAGCAATCAATGGAAAATCATGTCAGTGTGTATATGCATGCCATATGTCAGGATAACTTTTTTTTTAACGTGTGGTATCATTAGTCTTATATTACATTACCACTGATATGACATTAAGAAAAGTCCAGTAACTGCAGGATAATTGCTGTTACAGTCTTTGTGAACAAGTGTAAACTGTTATCTGTCTTTGTTTTTATTTTTTGTTTCAGTATGATACATACTACAAAATGGCCCATTCTGTTGCTTCTTCATCTTACTAATTACCAACTAAAACAAACTCAACAGAATATGAATTACCACTTTAAATCTTATTAGTCTCCCTGACATCAGGCTGCTTAGACCTCACAAGATTTATTTTGTGTATTTGTCATGAATCATGAACACTTGCACACTGTAAAAATATTCTGGATCAGTTTCATATACTCTTATACATCAATCTGCAGCTGTGACATCTAAGAGCAATCTACAACAACCCTTCCAGTCATGCTGCATCCCGTTTAGCATGAAAATAACTTTTAATATGATTGTCTTATTTTTTAACATCATATTATCACATATTCGGTTATGTCACAGCAAAATAAAACTATCATGCTGATAACACAGTAAAAGAAATATACTGATACTACACCTGTTCCATTAGAGTAGGAGCCGCTGAGGCATGGCTCACAGGTGGAGGAGTTGGTAACAAAGAAACCCGTGTTACACGGTGGACAGGTTTGTTTCTCCCCTGATGCAGGAAGCTTCACTGCTCCATCAATGGTCTCATTGCAGATCTTAGGCTCGATCCACTTGTACATGAGCCGAGTCTGAGACACACACCAAGCCAGACGTGAATACATGAACAACAAGGCAGCAGTGGCTCTACAGCACAGGTAATTTATATTAAAGGAAATCTAACAGTTTGCTTGCAGGATTTTTAAAGAAAACTCTCTACTGAACCAGCACTCTGCCTCCACATATCATTACCTTTCCCTCAGAGTCACAGGGAGTGTGGGTGTAGAAGTAGTCACTGTTTGTACATGCAGGTCTTGGTTTGCAGCTCGCTGAACCAGCCACTGAATTTTTTTTTTAAGTCAGGGGAAACAGCAGGCAAGGATGTGGAAAAACAGACAGCACACATTAAAACCCAGTGATAAGAAAAACTTGACACACTCTGTAGCCACTTAAGCAGTAAATGCTGAATTTGCATGTGTATGGAAACATGCAAATATGTAATGGTTTTAAGTCTACAAGAATGCTTTGGTCTGTGTAGAGAGAGATAAGCGAACAGGCAGACCTGCGTAGTTGCCTTGTTCACATTCATGGCAAACAGTGGCACCCTTGTTGGAGTAGGTATCAGCAGGGCAGGGGGTACAACGTGCAGAGCCTGGTTTTCCACTGTGGGTGCCGGGTTTACAGTGGAAACACTCTGATGTGTAGGCCACCCCTGTAGGGGGAAAAAAAAAAACATCAGTCAACTTTTAATCATTAACAGAAACAAGGTGCTGGTGAATAAGCAGATGTTTAGAACTGCTGCACTCTTAACTTACCTGAGACCTGAATGTTTCTCAACAGCACAGGTTTGACAGCGCTGCCCTGCAGAGAATATGTTATAGTTCGCCAGTACAACACATTGTTGCCATTGTTTAGCTGTACCTGCAAAGAGACAGAGTGAGGGCATAAACAAATTCATTCATTCATTCATTCAAAAACTCCCCAGCAAATGATAGCCACAAGCAAGTAGGTGTGATTAAGTGCTAAAGCTGCTCTTTGGACCAACACTGTATTTGCTCCAGCTGCTCTCTGAGATCTTCATCCACCGGCTGTTAGAGTCCGTCGACTGACACTGCTCATTCTGAACCTACAGGGAGAGGAGTACATTTTGCCAAATATTCTAACTAAAAGGCAATCTGTATCAGCAGCAGTCATATTCAGTACTTACAAAGAACTCAAAGTAGATGCTGGCATCAGGATAGAAATATTCAAAGGACAGAGTTCCACGCTGTTTCAGGTTCACGGCGTAGGACAACGTTGCAGTGCACTCATCTGTGTTTGAGGCTATATAGTCACCCTTTGGTGTCCAGGTTGAGCTGTAAAAACATCACCAGCAGGAACAATTTAAAAAGTTTTTAAATGAGAGCTTCAATCAATCAGTTAAACCTAGAGAGGAAAAAATAAGCAAAGTACAGTACAGTATATACTAACTTGGAACAGTCTGTGTAGTCATTCTCCTCATTCGTTATCACCCCATGAGTGACAAAACCTGTCGGCAGGCTGTCCCACTCATCAAATGCCACGCTGGTGCCCAGAGAGTAGGTGCCCGCGGCACATTTCTGGCACTTTTGTGACTGCATATCAAGGTACTCCCCCTCATTACAGGAGAAGGCTAAAGGAGACAAAATGTAAGTGACAGCACATACAGAGAATGGAGATGTGTGCCTGACAATGAATATATGTGTCATACGGGTTGAAGGTTTGGAGAAAATGTCTGAAATAAAAGTGGGTCACTGCTTACTGCACTGAGTGCCTTTGACTGGATCTGGGAGGCCCGTGCACGTGTCGGCTTTGTTGGGAACTGCCACTCTCCATCTCGACCCGAGTACGTCACACTCTGTGTACTCAAAGTGATAATCTGACTGCAGGGACAAAGCACAAGTGTGGGTTTCACACGGCTGAATATGAAAGCACCACACGCACACCCAGAAAAGGGTGAAATAATAAATGCTCATAAAAAACTGCAAATAAGGATTATTTTGCAATTAATCTGCCAATTTTGATTCCTTGCATATTCAGCTTATGTGAAAAAGAATGACTTACGCATAAGAAGCTTGAATCAGGAATTGTTCCTGAATAATTTTATTACACTAAACTCATTGTTGAAGCTTTGTAAAAAAAAATAAAATAAAAAATGCCAAGTTTGCCTGTTATACTAAAAATACGTAACCTGTTTGTCTTATACCTCTGGAATACTTTTTGCCCCAAACCAGGACAGCCTCTTTTACAAATAAAAGCTGAGGCTAATATTTGCCCAAGAAGCAGTCTCAACTGTTGTTTTAATCTCATTTATCAAGGATGTGCTGCTACTTCTCTGCAGCCTTAAGGTTTACTCAGCTGAGGGGAGAGATGCTGATTCGACCGGTCCTTTTGTAAACATTTAATTCAGTGTTGTCAGTGTTGTGCTCTCAGGTGAATGACAAACACTGTCCCACCCAGGTTGATGTAAACTAGGAAGAGACATAACATTCAGGGTAACCTTGCTAAAACAAGTTATGAATACAGAGCAGGCACACTTTGTAATCTCAAGATTTGGTCAACAACAGGGTGTAATATTCCAAGTAAGGTCAGCTGGCAGGCCCACCTAAGCCCACACAGCCTTATGGGATTAATAGTTAACAGAAACACAGCAGCACCTGCACTTATCTGTCCCTGTGTTTTTGAATTAGAGCTGCAAGATTAGCTGTGTTAGGGTATCAAATGAATGCGGGTCCAGGGTGGGAGGATTAAAATGCATTGAACTGGAGATGTGCTGTAGCTTAATTGCCTCCTTTAAACAAACACGAGGAAACCAGGGCAACGGGACATCATGACTGCTATGCCACATGGTGAAATAAGCCGGGATGAAAACAGACTCACCTGGGGGAAAATAGCAGCTACCAGGGCTCCTTTCTTAGCTCTCTGAACTTAAAAAAAAAAAAAGCTTACAGGTCTACACTCTGAAGTATGGTGCATGTGTTGATAAAAAGGAGCAGTTTGAGTATTATCAAAAGGTTCTGCTGTTATGCAAACTGACTACAGATATGGTTCTAGTTAAGAAAGTGTCTGAGAACAAGCAGCAACTGATAGGAGTAATTTAAACACTTGCTGGGGAAACATATGTTCATTCCCACGCAATGTGGTAACCCAAAGTGTGTGAGGAGTTCTGCCAAAACAAACTGCTGTCTGACTGTGCTAATTCTACACCTCCTTGAGGAAATATCTTTAGTTTTAGTTTGAAGAGTGACTCAGTGTTTCAGTTGAACATGTGTCTTTGCAATACCAGACATATGTGTTTTTGGACAAACCTTCAGGGTTTTCTGAAATGTGAAGGCCTGGTGTACAGAATATAAATATGGCACAGCAACTTTGCTCCCACTTCTGCATCAGAATCTGTCTGCACCCCAGAAAAAGTTTGATCTTTTTTGTTGGATTTTAATTATGCATACAGCTCGCATACAGCTATTTATACTACAGCATACACATGAAATCATCACATGGTGATTTAGGAATGACTAAAATGACAAAAAAAAAACAAAAAAACAATATGAACCGCCTCACCTCTTTGCACATGGGCAGATCCGCGGAGGTTTGCAGAAAAAGCAGCCACAGCAGACAGTGGCTCAGGTGTATCAGGCCGGGCTGCATCGTCACCTACTGTCGGCGCTGAAGTGATGGAGACGGAGGAGCAGAGGTCTGACCTGCGCCCTCAGGTGCTGGAGGCGCGGCTTCCCTCTTACATTCTGGGAGCTGATTGGCTCTGGTGTTTTTACTCTGAGTCTGAGTTATCTTTTAATGCCTCACTACTGACCACAGTGACTCAACATTATGGCGTTTACGCCTTCTTTAAGATACTGAAAAAGCAAATATCGTAGATGGACAAGACCTGTAAAGAGTTTCAAAACATAGTTCCGAACCAGTGACTGTTTAAATGTTCTTAAAAACGTTTCAAACGTGGGATAAACTTTCAAGGATAGCAATTTTCTTGTGAAAGGTTTAACCGGAAGTTTGCTGTTGCTCAGAAACCAAGTTGTAGACGTCGGAGTGTTAGGTAGAGACTTTTAAAAGCTACAAGAAAGAAACACAATAATATGGCATTTGTTTGTAGTACTTCGTGTTGCCGTTAAATATGTCAAGCCGGGATCCTTTCCCTTCTCCGAGGTTTGAAAACGACCTCACTCTCAGCGGCTTCAGGCCGCAGCAGGTGGGTCACCAATAATAAGAACCTACTTTGGCTCAAATTCATGGTACCAGAAAAAAAATCACAAAAGAGGCGTTATTTTTGCTTGGTGCTCAATAATTTATACCAAAATGCACATTTGATCATATTTTTTGGTAGCACTTTAGAGTAAGGCCTGCGAGTAAGGTTGTAAGATATAAAATGGAGTTTCAATGTAATTTATTTATTTTTTTTGTGAAATTAGGGTTAAATTAGTTAATATATTTACCGGTAAGTAGACTAGAATAAGGGGATAACAGTTTAAGTTTTTACACGGAAGAAGAAACAAATTATATTGTAAGGAATTTTAATTTGTGAGTAACTCAGTGTATTTTATAAGAAAGAAGAAAGAAATCATACTGTAAGTAATTTTAAGCAATGAGTAACGTCCGGTTATTTTAGCGGAAAAAACAATATTTTTCCATCTTATACTGTAAATACGTCATACTTTTAGGGGTGCGGACCATATTATGGAGTGGCTTAACTTTGCCTTTTTACATAGTAAATACACATTATTTTGGTGCACGTGATGGATTTTCCACTATTGAATTGCACTCTTATATTACATATACAAATGTGATAAGGACTGTTTTCCCTTTCTTACATACAAGAAAAAAAATAAACACCAGCAAACATTGCAGGGCATCGGCCCATGATGGAGCCAAGGCAGTTTGCTTTCAGCAACCTTTAGTTAAAAAAAACCCCACAAGCTTTTAAACAAAAAATGGTGACACTGAATGCTAAATAACCCAAACAGAACAAGAACAGGAAACGGTGTCTTAAATGTGGGATGATGATAAATGATGGGACCAGACACAGAACAAAAAGAAAAGAAAAAAATAATAATTACAGTTCTAATAAAACAAAAGAGCATCAAAAGCAAGCAAATGTGTCTCCTTTGGACAATCTTTTTCTGAGGAACATTTCAACATATGATGCTAGAAGTTCGCTCAATCACTGGATGGACCTAAGAGTCTCTTACTAAAACCTAATGAACTCGTGACATTTTCCCTGGTTCTAAAACGGTGTGCCAAGATAAAAGCCTCATTGTGTCAAAACGTACAACTAAGAAAACAAAGGTTTGGGATAAGTAAGTTGCCTTATTATGGACCTTCCTAAAAGTCATTCACACTATCTCCTAAGCTGGTAAGATGTTTTTATTGTTGCTGATATGTTTGTAAACTAACACTGTAAGCCTCCTGCATGTGGTGATGTGATCTTCAACATATTTTGTTTAAATTTTAAATGGCGTACGTTTGTCAATCAGGCAGAAGGATACAATAATGACTATTTGGAAGAGAAAGACTGTTTTTTATTGGTTTGGGGGTTTGTTTTTACTTTTGTTTTTATTTGGCTGTGTAATTCATTGCAAAGTAGAAAAGAAAGAACCGTACTTTCATCATATGTAATATAAGAGTGCAGTGGATTTTAATCAGTGGATAATCTGTCATGCAGAATAAAATGACTGTCTTTTCCTCTAAAATACAAAGTTACTAAGTACTTCAAATTACTTAGAGTAAAATCTGTCTCCTTTCTTATAAAATACTCTAAACATTATACACTAAAAATCACTTACAGTAATTTGTTTCTTCATTCCTGTAAAAACTTGAATTGTTCCTCCTTATTCTAGTGTAGCTACTGGTAAGTATTTTTTAAGTAGTTTTAAATTACACCCTAATTTCACATTACATTAAAATTTTATTTTAAATTGCTACCTTTTTTTTTTTTTTTGGTAATACACTCCAGGCCATATCTAAGCATTTGGATGCATTAACATTTGCTGTTCTTTAGTTTCAGTGCTTTGGCACCTTTAAGTTGAAATATAATCATTCACATATGTTAAACTGGCACTTTGCCATTTTTTCAGTCTAAAGGAGTCTGTTCCACAACCTTAGCACTTTTTGATATGTTTTGGGAAACTGTAACTATGTTGTTTGACATTATTTCGTTTTTTTTTTTAATGAGCCCGTGTTGATTTTGGCAAACCAATTACATTTAATTTTTTTAGTGCACCTATTTATTGTAATTAGTGGTCACCATTTACTCCTCATGTTGATATATAGCTTCACCTCAATGTAAATGGCAAATTTCAGATCTCAAACAGTGTCCAGTTACCCATGAACATTTATAATTTGGACCCTCTGTGTACATCTCACACATAGATCTTTCTTTTTTTTTATATATAAAGTTTATTTTATTTCACACAGATCTTTCAAGACTGACTAACCCCTTACCTGTATGTTTAAGGTCAGACTTGGGGCTTTGATGTAGTATTGAATATCTTTTTTTCAACCAGAATGTACAGAAGCACAGAGCCTGAAGAGCAAATAAATATCTTGCAGTCTGGATTACAGTAGATTGTTTGGCTCCTTTATTTTTGGTGTTGTTACTGTCATTTTAAAAATAGAAATGACATGGTCTTATTAACTTACCGGGGAGCTCGGTGGCACAGAGTGCCTGATACAGTCCTAGTATTCCCCTGCTGAAATTATATATAGCCAGTGCTTAACGGTGTGATAAATAATTAAAGACAGAAAAGCTTATTTGGACACAGATACCTAATCCGTTAGGCAAGGTAAAGCAAATCATGCCTTCAGGTCCTTATCCTGTCTCTTGATATGTAAGTAACTGATTAAATAAGTAAATTAAATCTAGGTATGCATTTTGAGGTATTCACTGTTACCTGAAGTAGCTTGCTTGTATGCCATGTTGAGCTCAGTTGTTGTTGGTTCTTTATGTGACTTAAAAATAAAAAAATAATAATAATTTTAATATGGTGGAAAAAAATATAAGAATTACAATATCATTACATATAGTCTACAATTGTAGGATTTCATTCTAATGGATGTCACCCTAGACAATAGAAGTTATGTCTTAAATTTGCAACATATACATATAACATATTTGGAAATGTGGAATTCATTGTGTCTTCTTTCCTATTGTGCAGAAAAAAACATATACTAAACCAACTCACATCGCCCAAACTGAGGAACCCTGGAGTC
This sequence comes from Paratilapia polleni, assembly GCA_015106735.1. Taxonomy (NCBI): domain Eukaryota; kingdom Metazoa; phylum Chordata; class Actinopteri; order Cichliformes; family Cichlidae; genus Paratilapia; species Paratilapia polleni. The sequence goes on along the minus strand of VUQI01042808.1, from coordinate 72,579 downwards.
GCCTCCATGACACCGCCACCTTGGCCAGCACCCGGCAGAGTATTATGCATTGTAAAAACCAGGTATGTAGTCAGTATTTGCTTATGAAACCAGAGGAGGGACTCTAGATCTCTAGGACTTTGAATGAATGGTCTTTTCTCAGCCTCAGATTCCAAATGACAGTCTTGACCTCCAACTAAACGCGGTCTACGATCACCACAAAAACTGCTTCTGGAGCAAGAACCAGATGTTGTACCAGAAGGAGACCATCTCTGAAGACCATAGGTGGGTGTTTGTGATGTGTTGGCAGTGGTGCTTCAGGTAGTTCAGTTTATATCATTTGTACATTCATTTACAGGAAAGTGGCAAACTCAGAGAAGCAGGAAGGAGAGAAAGACACCACAGTGTGGGTCGACAAACACAGGTGCTCCATTTACAGCATCAAGTGACACACAGGTAAAGTTTAGTGAAATCGTTCACAAACTTATCAGAGCAGCTAATACTTGCCTGTAGAAATGCAATACTTCTGATGCTGTGACACCAACCTAAATCCACTGATCCTGGGAGGAATCTGCCTTTGTCTGGAGTCAAGTGTCTCCCAAATGCAAACACAATGCACCTTTCTTTGCTTCACAGGCTTCTCCAAACCGAGGCTTCTCCAGAAAGCACAATGAGAACTTCAGCTCAGCATGAACCTTCAAGAACTACCATCTCTAACAACTGCTGACCTCAGCCCTGAAAATAAAGGAGTTCTTTCAGTGCTTTTTTTTTTTATATTCTATTCATGTTTTTCGAAGTAAACATTAACCCATGTAGAAGAGAAACAGCAGAACATTTTATTCAAATATATAAACATGTGCATACTGTAAGGAAACAACATATGACACAACATGTTGCTGCATAAATAATAAAATGTGCAAATGATGAATATGGATAACTGTCCAGTGCAATTAAAACAAAAAAACTTTGAGAAAATTGCAGCATTTATATTCTAAATGTTAAGGCACAAAAACCACAAACAAATTCTGTATCAAAATGATAAATGCCAGCTTCACTTTTGGTACTTTCTGAACTGGAGTTTAAATGAGCCCCGGCACGTCAGATCGACCCAGTGGGTTCATGCCCTGGCTTTTCTTTCGAGACACCGTCTGACAAAAGCCCTCTCGTCCCATTGGCTGGGGGAAAGCATGTGAGGGCCATTATGGACGCAAAGGATGGTCATCTCGTCAGCATACGTAAGATTCTGCAGCAGCTGTAGGTGAACACAGCAGGAGAGGAAGTTCAGGAAAATAAAGAGCATACATGCACATCAAAACAGCAGATGTACAGTTACAAAAAAAAAAAAAACTTTAAAGATGAAATAAAATAACTTTTTAGCCACTGGGCCACAGAGACAAGCTTTAAACACAACATGTAGCAAACTTGTTACCAAACAGTTGATTATTTACACATCTAGGTGTTGGGGAGCAACATTATCATGCTGTGGAGTTTTTTCAGTCCAATATTCATACTCGCTTTACCAACAACGCATTTTTGGGATACCACCTTCTGAGGGAAATATCTGACTCTTTAGCTGCTAAATGCTCCATGCTGTTTAGGTAGTCACTAACTGCGTCATCTACCATAAAGTGGCACTTTTTCTCTGCTTACTACCGCTGGGAATGAAAAATAAAGGTTAACAGTCTACACAAACACAAAACACTTACTTTTGGTGTTATGAAGAAGTACTGGGATGTCGTCTCTTTACAGGCTGTGCGAACCACAATGTCAAAGACTCGTCTTTCATTTACAGGATCCATTCCCTACATAAAGAAACAGGTAGACTCAGATACATCCATGTAAGCAAGTGATGGCTAATGTTGTATGAATGCCTGCCGGCATGCTCTGAGTTCTATTGGTTAAAATGTTAATGTCGTTGAAAGCAGTGGTACATAGGGCTCTGGTCTTTTAAAATCATTCATCTATGCCAAGTGGTTTGCACATAAACACGTATATGCAGGAAACGAGAAAAATGTGCCATTTTGCTAACAAGTTATGACAGTAAAGAGAAACATTTTGTTTTCCCCAATAATTACAGCAGCTGCAGCTCAAGTACACACTGTTGAGACTGTGTGAGTGTTTTGTTTGTGAGTGTGAAGGGACTACCTGATTGATCTCATCCACCACTCTGAAGGGACAGCGGTTGAGCTCCTGCAGGGCCATGAGGTAAAGCATTGTGGAGACGCTGCGCTCTCCTCCGCTCTGATGGTAAGGCGTCAGCTCGTGGAGCTGAGTGCTGGCGTGGAACTTCACCCGAATGCGGATCCCATACTTGTCATACTCCTCCTGCAGCGGAAAGACCAAGTATTACCTTTTTTTTTTTTTTTTTTTGGGTTTTT
>VUQI01042808.1:58797-70202 GCA_015106735.1 Paratilapia polleni | reverse complement strand
GGGGGGGCCGGTTTTTTTTTTTTTTTTTTTTTTTTTTGGGTATTTGTTTTGTTTTTTAAAGATAATCATATAAATCTCATTCACTCACAAAAAAAGGCTCACTAGACCTATCAAAGGTTTAATCATCAATAATAGGGTTGAATTATACATATGAGTATAACCTCATGAGATCTCTTCAGTAGTCCTTGCTCTGAAAAAACGAAAAAAAAAACAAAACACTGAGCTGTCTTATTTTATTTTAAAGTCTAGAGGGAACACTAACATTTTCAGTTATAGTGAATTCATGCTGAATTATTAAGAAATGTGATATGAAAAAAAAACACAACCCTTTGAATTTTCAATTTGATGTAATATCTATTATAGATTTGAACATTTCACTCAATGTTAAGCAGATTACCACATCTATATAAAATTCAATTTTAAAGGAACTTGTGCTCAGTCATGAGTTCAGTGATTACAGGGAAACCGCTACCAAAACAACCTTTTGACCTTGAGACATCAGCTCAGCAGTGCGTTGTGACTCGTGTGTCTGCGTTTACCTCATTCTCCGAGTGCAGATCAACCTCTCCTGCACACTGCATGGAGCGAAAGAAAGCGCTGAACTTCTCATTTATCTGTTCAACCAGCTGTTTCAGAGGGTTAAGCCAGCGTTCCTTAGCCTGTGGCACACACACCAAAGTCACATTACACACACTTATATACACTCCGTAGCCATTCTGTCATGTAAGAAATAAACTGGACCATTTCAGTGAAAACTGCAGCAACATAAATCACTCACCTCAGATATGTTCTGTCGGTAGGCATTCAGGGCGTTGTTCTTTTCTTCCAGCTCTTTCTCCATTTGTTTAATCTCCTGCTCTCTCCTGTTATATTCTTCGACAACCTTTAAAGTCAAGACAATTCTCAGGATCAATATTTAAATTTACAGACAGTAAGAAAACTAACAGAATAAACTGCTAAGTGAAAATTACATGGCTTGTAAAGTCTGATCAAAAAGGCAGCTTTAAGTTCCAATGTTTCCAAGTTACATTCTTCTCACTTTCTGTGTTTGTGCCACAACGTTTAAATTCATGACCTCATGGGGTTTTCCAGGCATTTCAAATTCCAGTTATAAAAACTTGTGTTTTCTATTAATATTTCCAGACCAATTGCGAGATGATTCTGCGTTGTAGATGGTATGCTCATTAACATTTCCAGTCTGCTTTCTTACTACAGTTATGACCATGCTTAAGACAAAAGGCCTGTTGCATTAATGAAAACCTGATTTTCATGGGCCCTTACGTTTTCACTGAGGCCAGTGAAGCACTCGGCTCTGGACCGCTCCTCATTCAGCATGGCATCGACCTCATCCAGCGTGTCGGGCAGCTTGCTGAAAGCCTGCATTAACAAAAAATAATATCTATAAATTTATTTGAATTGTAGGCTCAAAGGACCTTCACAGCAGAGATTAGAATATATTACAAGGGTTGTATTTTACAGAGAGGGATAGGAAGGGGAGGTTCGCTGCACTTCTTCAGCAATAAAACTGATGAACACTCACATTACGCAGGTCTTCAGGTAATGACTCATCAGGCTGCATCCTACAGATCGACTTTGCTCTCTTTAAAAGGCCTTTACATTGTTCTGTCAGCTGCACCTTTCTCTGCTCCAGACGGCTGCATTTTTGCTGCAATAAAATATAGAAAGTAAGCACAAACCTGCGATACAAAACTTAATCCTCTGTGAACAACAAGCTCTCAACCCCATCCTGCATAAACAATGCATGTAGACATGTGAGAAATACTTACGTCGATGGTCCTCAGCTCAGAGGCGCCTTCTCTGCAGTCATTCTCCAGCTTGTTCTTCTCTGCCGTCAGCCCCACCGTCTCCAAAGCCAGATACACCTTCTCCATTGTCAGCTTGGATCTCAGCTGCAGATCACGCAGACAAGTAAAGACAAAAAAGACAGAAAAAGCTCATTAGGGAGAGGTTTGCACTTCAACACCATGTCAGGAAAAAAGCATTACATTTTAAAATGTATAATCAAAGTGCCAGAAATCTTTCTCACTGACAATTTATTAAACCATAAAGGTTTTAATTAATATTTGCTAGAAGGTTGACATGACATACAGGAAGGAGGTAGTTGCAGACAGAATTAAGACAATACAACCACTGGACAATATCTAATCTTTTCATGTCATTATACCACAGCTAACAAATGCAATGCAGTCAGGTTCGTGGTTATAAGATCATATATCCATACCTTCATTTGGGCCATGAACACAGTCACTATGGTCACCTTCTGAGAATTTACAGCTGCAATTTTCTCTTTAGTTTCCTCCTCAATCTTTTTCAGGTCAATAACATTCTGCTCCATCTGCTTCAGACTAAACAGAGGAATATGAGTTCTTAAAACCTTTCACCCAAACTAATGCCTTTTTAAAGAGATCATTCAAGACATATGTAAATATATAACAGAGTATAGAAGAAAACTTAATGTGAAAGTTAAGCATTTTGTCCCTTTAAAGCAAGCTTACCTGTCCTGTTTGGTGCTGATTTTCTGCTCCAGTTGTCTTTTTTTCCCCTTTAGTTCAGAGAGACGCTTCTTCTCTGACAACAGTTCATTGTCACGGCGGTCCAGAGCGGCAGCTTCCTTCTGCAAAGCCTTCATCCGTTCATTGATGTCTCGTAGGTTTGACTCACAGGCCTGGTCACGGTGGAGATAAAAAGTTCACGTAAGAAAAAAACACTTTGCAGAAAACAAGTGAAAATTATGTCAACTAAGTTTTACTGAAGTGTGCGATTGGACGCAAAACTGTTTTTCATTAGTTTTGCCATAAGGATTTTTCATGATTTCCCGCTTAACCTGTGAGGTTCAGTTAAAACAAACTCAGCTCATTTTGCCTGCCTAGTGCCGTCCACTTGGCCTGATGTGCAATCAGCACCCTCATTAGACACACCCCCAGCATTTCAAAGCAGAAAATACTGCTTATTTATTCAGTTTTAAAACCTAATTTTATATGCTTGGTGATTTTTTTCAATACCTAAAATTTGGCTGGGTGATTAATAACACAATTTTTCTCTTATAGTATGTGACAAACTCAAAATACATATTTAATATTGCTTTAAAACTTTAAAAAATATAATAGACTGAAATGTCTTGGGGTACTGCTGTTGTTCCAACTTTGTTCACATGACTGTTTGTCACCTTCATCTGCTGCTCTAGCTGCCGTTTCTCTTCAGCATCCACAGTAATAGTGAGGTACTGGGAAGGGTGCACTGCCGAGTTACTGGTGCTTATCTTGTTGGAGTAAAAGGACCTCTTTACAGTGTACCTCTCCTCTGTTGTGTATAACACCTTGAGGTAGGGCTCCTCAATCACCTGAAAAAAAAAAAAAATGGACAGACAGATCAAGGTCATTGTCACAATCTTTCTACAACAAAAACAACGAGTTCACTTTCACATCGTCAATATTTTACATTCGGGAGCTGTTTCTTTTAATGAAGAATGCATCTGAATACATCTCTTATCATTTTTCTGAATAGTATCATTCTGCAAACCTCGCTGAGAGAAGAGATTACATTTTGATCAATTTTCAACTCTCTTAGTCTGTTGTTTTGAATAATGTGAGAAGACAAGCGTACCGTTTTAATCATGGATTTGGTTCGCTCATTGCCCACCGGCACATCGTGCACCCTGTACTGGTGACAGAGGTAACTCATCACTTCATCTGGGGCGTCAAACATCTCACGGAGGTAGGTGAAGAACCCAAAACGCCTGAGAGTCAGTAAGAAAAAAGGTACAAATGAAAGAAAAGTAAAAAGAAGTTTAACAACACAAATACATCAATATAAAACACAATGCTGCACTGATTTTGAATCAAGCTAAATTAATTTTCTCTGACCTAAGGGACTCAATATTTCGAGATGGCGGCCTCTTAGAGCATGACTCCTCCGGAGCGCAGATGGAGTTCACCTTCAAGTTCAACTTGTCACGGACCTGAGAGTCAGGAAAAATCAAACTCATCTTCCGCTTCACTAAAATTTCCCATCAGACAAAATATTATCCTCCAACCAGGTGACAACCACAGCGTGCACAACTCTGACCTCAATCATAAATTTCTCCATGTCGTCCTTCCTCTGGAAGACAAACGCACGGAGGTCGTGGAATGAGATGTGGTTCTCCACATACTTAGCAAAGCGATGATCCTTCACATTGATCTGTGGGATAAAGACAGAATTAAGAAAAGTAAATAAATCCAAACCCTTAGCAATGAACTCTTAAACCTTGATTATACTTTCCGCATCTGCAAGTCCACATGGGTCTGCTTGGATCCGAGTGACTTAAATTTCATCATCAAACTGTGATCGCGAGGGTCTGTGCAGACGTCCAGGCGCCTGCCTGTATTTTGTGACCGTGCAGACGTGTCCATGGAGAATTTACGTTACAATGTACCAACTACGCATGCACCCCAGGCGGCGGACTTCAAAGAAGTGGAATGACTATTCGGCTCTTGGGTCTCCAGCTGTCTGTGTCCATGTCCGAAATGGAGTATAATCAAGGCCTTATTCGTTCATCCTGCGACATGGAATGTACTCAATAGGGCTCAATAGGGCTGTGCCATATCATACCATTGGCGATAATACTGGTATAAATTTTTAAGTGATATGAAAGTGTCATATCACACCCAGACATGTTTGAGAGCAAGAGCAGCGTGTCAGCCTCCAATGACGATTTAGTACCTGAAAAGGGAGCTACTTCAAGAACTCCCAACAAAGCACAAATAAAATATGCAAGAAAGCTGTTCCTGCTAAAGGTGGAAACAACAAACTTGTTTCACCGCTTGAAGCAAAAACACAACATTGAATACAACCAGGGTATGAAGGCAAGCGAGGAGGAGATACTAGGTGGAAATTACTGATGTGGTGACGCGGCAGTAAAGGAGGGCTTTAAGCAGCGGGTTAAAAAACTCGACCCCAGACACAACATCCCAGGAAGAAAATATTTTTCAATTTTATTTTCAATTGTTTTCAATTATTGTTAAACTAAAGCAGTTATGTTGTACTTTTACTTAAAATTTCTATGGAAAACACTACCTAGGCTACTTTTGTGCTTACATTTGACTTATGCTGTATCACTGTATATAATGCTGTGTCACAATTATAGCACTGTAATACTGCTGCTGCTGGCACCTTCTGGCAATAGATTCACACTCTGAATCAAGTAGTCTGTCATCACTGACAGTAGCTCATTGGAAAAAGAAAGATAGAAAATTCTCTTCATTTGTTTGCATTAATAAATGCTGCTGCCTACAAGGTGCAAGATAAAACGATGTCATCATACTGTAAATATCATTCGCAACTTTCCTTGAAATATCTTGATATAATTTTGAGGCTATATGACCCACCCCTAGTGCTCATTTTATATAATATAATAAGTGGTTTATAAGAGAGTTCTCAAAGGACCAACGGTAGCCCAGAAAATATGTTTATGGTTGAAACGCAGCAGCAATTTACCTAAAAACACTTAAAAACAACTTAGAGTTGTTGAAAACGCATGACTACATCTATATCTGAACCACTTATTAAATATCTACATAGCTTGTAAATGCTACATAGAGGGGTTAAAGTGTAGTATATCCTACATGGTTCAGTGAAACTCACCACAAGCATCATGGGCTCATGGACATTTCCACGAAAGAGTTGCTTGTTCTGCCTGAGCCACTGGAGGGCAGTGTGTGTGTCCCTGTGGCGTCCTCGCAGCTTCTCCTCTTTGGCATTCATCATGTTGTTCATGTCATTGAGCTTCTTCTCCAACCCTGGCAACAAAAAAATATTGTCTACATGAAACACATGTCAAATGACATGAAACAAATGACATCTTTGTTTATGCAAACTAGTTCAGAGGACAGTGTTTGTGGGAAACTCACTTTTGGACTCGGCACAAAGGTTGTCCATCTCCCTGCACAGGTCAGCCTTCTCCCCTTCGATCTTGGATCTCTCCTCCTGGATACGCCTGAGGTCAGCGTTGACAGCATTGATCCGCGGAGTTACATCCGGCTGGTCGCCAACTTTAGCAAGCTCTGCCTTCAAGTCTTCAATGGTTCTTCTGGTGTTGCTGATTCGCTTCTGGTGATCTTCCTCCTCCATCTGCTTAAGTCTGAGTGTTTGTTTAATATCATCAATCTGCAGAGAAGAGTGGAAAGAGCAGCCATCCATTACCAAAAGTCTGCTTTATGCTGTGATGAAGGAAAAGCCAGAAATTACATATAAAGATACTACAACTAGGAATGTACACTGATAACGAGGGGGGGGGGGGAAAGCACAGCCTCACCTCTTTATTTTTTCGATCCAGCTGATCTTGTTTCTGTTTGCACTTCATGGAAGCTTCTTTGATGGCTGCAGTCTGAAAAACACCAACCTCGTCATTATCATCATAATATCACAACAGACCTTCCAGTGTTCATTCTACTGTAGAAAACTTACAGCTTGGGCCTTAACTGAAAATGCATTATGCACATATTTCACTGCTTCTAATTCAGAGTTATTGGCTTTTCTCTATCTACAGAGAATAATGCATCACTGTCCGCATCTCTTTAAAGCCCCAGTTGTGATACTGGCCCCATTACAGAGTATTAGCATTTGATTTGTTACCTTAGCCTTTATCTGTGCCTCAGTGGGCTTCAGCTGCTCGTCAATCTGCTGGATCTTCCTCAGCATGGGCGCCTGGGCCTGTCTCAGGCCTGAAAGCTGCTTTTTGGCCTCGTCTCGCTCCTTCTTCACACCCTCAAGCTCCTTACGGGTGGTCTCATACTCCTAGTATCACAAGGAAACAGAAACAGCTTACACTATTACTTTGGTTTCTCTCTCACTGCGTTATTTACGTTGTTTACTCTCGACCACTCACCACCCACGGTTTCTTCTTCTCAAGCAACTCGATTACATCCAGATGCCTCTTTTTTTCGTAGTAACGATTCACGTCGTGCTTGTTCCTCTCATTTCTCTGCTTGGCCTTTTCCAGGAAGCTTGCCTTCTCCTTCACAACGTTCTACAGAGAAATAAACAGACAGCCACGCTGCTTTTACATCTCTTTAACACGAGGACAATTTAAATAATGAAAAGGAATGACCTTTGTTGTGTTAGAAATGATCCAGTGATGACTGACATGCAGGTTAGAAAGCATAAGGAATTTAATAACTTAAACCAATATTTGAAAATGACGTTTTTTGTTCTTGGAGTTTTCCCTTTTTAGACTTTTTCATTTCCCCCACATCAAACTTTCCCTCTTCTATTAGGCCTTGCTGCAGATGTAAGCTTCAAGTTTACCTCCAGTTCTCGTTCTTTGTTGCGGAAGTTCTTGAGCTCACAGTGATACTCGTACATCTCTGGCGGTCCCACTGACTTCTCAGTTGCCTCCAGCAACTCAATTTTGGACATCTTGGCAAACTCGCCCACTTTTTCCTGTATGGAAAAAAAAAAACAGCCACAAAAACAGTGAGAAACTTCACAGAATATCTTTGTATCTGTGCAGCATTGTGTTGCAGTGATAGAAACGTACCTGAGGTAGAAACTGACAAAGGTTGCTGACTTGGATCCGCAGAGCTTTGACCTCCTCTTCCACTGTTTTCTGGGTGCACTGCCTGTCATTCAGCATCCACAGAGACTGATTGTTCTCCGCATGGATCTCTCTGAAAATCACTATATTACCACCTCTTTTGTACCTTCAATAACAAAAACAGTAGTTTACAATGATATTATTATAACAAACATGACAATTCTGTTTATGTAGCACTTGCTGGCAAAATGGTCACAATTTCATTAGTTTTAAAATGATGAGGATTCAGGTTTCATACTTTCAGTAGTCATAGTTTCATCAGAAATTTATAAAAACATGTAAGACTAATGGATTTTACCTCACTGCTTTAAATCATTTAAGTAATGTAGTGTGTGCAATGTATTTTGCATAACTTACAGCTCAATCTCAACGTGGCCTTTTTTGCACCCACGCTTGACATAGAGCCCAACCTACAAAAAAACAAAAAAAGAAAAACACTTTCAATTATCAGCATCAAAAATTGTATTATCTGTTATATCAGTTCAATTAAAAGCATTACATTTTGACTGACAAAGTGGCAGAGAAACAACAGAACATGTGAAACAAGAGGACAATTAAAGATCTGCATCAAAGTATGCACAGCACCATCATTCATCTAAGTTTAACTGCTGTTTTTTTGGAAAGAAATCCATGCCAGAATAAGTTCAGAGTGCATCAACCAATGGTTGTGTTACTCTGCTGTTTACCTTGTCACCTCTGCCAAGGACAGCCGTTTTGCCAGCCAGACACAGACAGATGGCACACACAATGCTAGACTTTCCAGTTCCATTGGCCCCAACAATCATGTTCAGATTAGGTCCAGGATAGACCACAGAGTAGTCATAAGTCCTGTGAGTACAAGGTGGATACTTTAATGGTTTCCTGCAGTGTTTTAGAGCAGAGATGGGTCATCTTGCCTAAAATAATGGTAATCTACACTAACAACACAATAAATTAATAAACTTTTAGTAATTAATGCAATAATCTTTAAAGGGCAAGATGATAATTTCACACAGTAAATGTCATAGTTAATATGCAGCTGTCTGAATAGGCTGTTTCATGAAGCACTAAAATGTCATACATACTGCACCTGTTCATCTGGACACACTACTTAAAGTTTTGTGACAGACAGACTCAAAGAGAAATACCTGTTTACAGCCAATCTTACCTTCCAAAGTTACTGGCATTTTGGAGGCTGTACTACGGAGTGACAGTGATACAAATACTTACTATAGACTGTCTAGTTAGCAAATGTAGAATACTCTGTATAGCAATAAATACCTACTTAGTCTGCCATAACTTTAATTAAAAAGGTGAACAAAATGTTAGAAGAAGTAATGGATGGCAATGAGATTAGAATTTATACCAGTGCCATTTTCAGTTCTGCTTACAGGTCTAAATCTTTATTGATTCTCAATTTTCTGACTGGAAACAAGTAGCACTAATGGATTTTACCTCATTGCCTTACATCGGGTTTTTAACATTAAGACAGCTTTGATTACTAGAAAAAGGGATGTGACTCAGGTTTGCAAAAGCTCTTGATAAGAAACGTAAACTTTATAAGATTTTTGATGTGGCACTGGCTTTCAGGTGGACCTGGTTACGATTCCCATCCCTCTGAAGTGGAAAATTATAGAAATAAACATCATCAGCTATCATGAGGACTCATCCTTTAAGCATTCCTGAGTCAATTTCAACAACCGACTTGAATGTGTCCCTTTAAATCCTAAGATTTAATTGGAAAATTCATTAAAATATCCGATTTGGACTTAACCTTATTAGTGGATTAATGCATTAGTTTTAAGTCTCTTTCGTGGAGCCCCTGAACCAACCCTCAATGAGTAAACGACCTGGTTGTGTTTATAGAGGTCAAGTTATTGTAAGTGCAAAGTAGTGGTAAAATGTTAGCATATATGCTAGCTGAATCCTCTGGCTGTGGCTATCAGTATGCAAATCGTGTTCTTTCGGAGTGCTCCGGCAGTTTCTCTTTACAAACGTTGGCCACTGACAACTGAGGAGCAATAACTTACAGGAAGTTCTTCATGGTGATCCGAAGTATGGATCCTTCCACAAATCGACCCTCTATGCCGGGTCCTTCGGGCTGACTGCCCGTAAACATGCCTGCTACGCTTTTACTTGAAGTTTGCGAGCTGTTGTTAACGTGACTGAGTCTCTGCCGTTTGCTGGATTCGGCCATGGTGAACACAACAAGCAGCCTACAAGACAACTGCGAGCACGTTCACCCACAGTGATCGTTCGCCCTCGCGCGCTTTGCTGAGTCGCTGCTGACAGCTGGTTGGACAAAAGGGATCACGTGTATACACAAAGGCGACGATCTCGTCAAAACTAACGTTCAATATCGCGAGATTCTTATAAGCTAAAAGGATGCATGTGATAAAATATAGCAGAATACAAAATACTTAATATCACAGTCTGACACTTTAGCAGCTGTTGATTAGCAACTGATAAATGTGTTAGTCTTAGAATAAGAAAGCTTTCTAATGAAGTTCTGCATCTGAGAGATTCTGGGGAGCTTTAAATATTTTAATATCCTTCTGCACAGTAACAAAAAACATAATAAAAATATTATATCATAGTATAAATATTTGTCATCTGTTCCTTCATTATATATACAAAAATATTCTGTGTGTTTTCCGACAATTCAACGAAAAGGACCACAGACCAAATGCAGAGATTGTATATTAATGGGAGTTTGTTTAATAATTAACAGGGAAACTCGTTATAAATAAAATAAGCAGAATGACTTCAAAAACTTTGAACTGTGTGTTTGGATATAAGTACCTTAAGTACCAAATAAGTACCACAGAGCGCCATAATACAGTACTGTGCAAAAGTCTTGAGCCAACCCTCATTTCTTTATATTTTGCATCCAAGGAGCCAGATTTTCTTGTGTTTTTTTTTTTAAAGTGGTCTTGAGCAACAGTTCTCCAGACTTTCTGGAGGTCTTTCAAAGTTTTTCTTTGGTCAAGACCTGACACAGGAGAGAGATGCATCTGGACCTTCAGTTTATCCATCCACTGTTTGATGAAGCCTCATCAGAAATGGTCTCAGTGGAAGGCTGGCTTTCAAGAAGCCATTTATAAAGAAGGGAAACAGGGAGAAAAGGCTGCGGTATGCCAAAGTACACAATAACTGGACCAGAAATCAGTGACAACAGGTCTTATGGAGTGATGAATCCAAATTTGAAATTTTTGGTTCAAATTGTTGTCAATATGTACGGAGGAGGTCAGGACAGAGGTACAACAGTGAGTGTCTACAGCCATCTGTAAAACATGGTGGAGGCTCTGTCATGGTTTGGGGCTGCATTTCAGCCAGTGGTGTTGGAGATCTTGTCAAGATTGATGGAATTATGAATGCAGAAATGTACTGACAGATTTTAATCCACCATGTAATACCATCTGGAAACCATCTGATTGGCTGCTGCTTCATTTTTCAGCATGAAAATGATTTCAAACACACTGCCAATGCAGTAAAAGCACACCTGGACAGATAAACACACAATGAAACACTATCAGTCATGGATTGTCTCCCCAGAGCCCGGACCTCAACATTATGGAAGCAGTGTCTCATCTTGACAGAGAACAGAACAAAAAGCAGCCAACATCCAAAGAGCTTTGAATGTCCTTCAAGAAGCCTGGTGAACTATTCCTGAAGACTACTTAAAGAAATTACAAGAAAGCTTTAAGAGAGTTCAGGCTGTGTTGAAGAATAAAGGTGGTCACACCAAATATTGACACTCAAGCTTGTTAGAATTGTACAAATTCTGTTTTTGCCTTATCCACTGTATTTCCATATATGTTTGCACATGTTT
>VUQI01042808.1:42573-58777 GCA_015106735.1 Paratilapia polleni | reverse complement strand
AGAACAGAATAAAAGGCAGCCAACATCCAAAGAAGAGCTTTGAATGTCCTTCAAGAAGCCTGGAGAACTATTCCTGAAGACTACTTAAAGAAATTACAAGAAAGCTTTAAGAGAGTTCAGGCTGTGTTGAAGAATAAAGGTGGTCATACCAAATATTGACTTTTAAGCTCGTATTTCCATGTATGTTTGCACGTTTCAATAAATCACTAGAGCTATTTCCCATTTTCCTAGCAAAATATAAAGGAATAAGGGGTGGCTCAAGAATTTTGGACAATACTGTATGTTCAAAACAATATAAACTTAAAAAAATAATCAATTTTTAACCTTAGTTTCATTTTCTTTGTGTGTACCACATACTAGGGCTAACTGTAGGCTCTTAACTGTAAAACCAATTACACATTTGTAAGCTGTACTGTATATTTAACACACTATTTAACTATTTAATGAAAAGCATTCACAAGAGCAAGTACTCATGGACTGTCATAACAGGGTCTTAGACAGAAAAGAAAACTGGTGCAATGGTTTCACGTTTTCTTTTTTTCCCCCAATATCTCGTACAACAATAAATTCATTAACAATAATAATAATCTGCAAAAAAAAAAAACTGACAATCCAGTCATGGACAACATCACTCAAGACACAATAATTTATTTGTATTTACTGAACAACAACACTGCAAACAGCATGCAGATCACAGTAACACCAGAACAGCACAGATAAACTGCAACTTCAGAAGCAGTCTTTAAATTGACCCCTTTTTAAAAGGCAGTTAAACTGGTCAGGGGAACACCTAACAAAAACAAATGCATTTTAATTTGTAGTAAACTGAAATGCACCTTCAAGGAGATCATATTGTTGGTTTAGTGTTTAGCCAAGTTAAAGAACCGTTCAAGGTTTTCTGTTCTCAAAACAGTGGAGGGAAGATGAGACTGTAGTGGAAAATTTGTGTTTCACCTTATTTAGCCTCTGTGGACTATAGGTATGTGACTGTGACTTTCTCTCCCAAAGAGAGTGTGTGCAAAGATGGAAAACATCTTAACTATAAGCTGTGTTCAAGGTCATTATGCACATTATGTGTCTTCATTACCAGGCCTGTGCCTACATGACTGTGGGAAGGAAACTTCCTACTGCTGACCGGACATAGATTATATCCAAACAATGAGTATAAAGGAGCTGGGGGTTTTTTTCCTTTCTGTATCAATGCTGGTGCGAAGACTATTCCTGCTGTATTGATCCTTTTGCAAAGGTTTCAATGCTCAAATTATTTTTCCACAAGAGACAAAGCGGGGTACAAAACGGCGAGTGTGCGGTTCATCACTTTATCCTTTCGACCACAGTTATAGTTACATAGTAACATATTCAGTGTATATATGGTGACATTTAATGATACTTAATGGTTAAAGACGAGCTTGAAGCAGATCAAACTTTCCCTTTAAACGAGGCACGGTTCAGAAAACAAATGCGGCAACAACTACTTTCACCGAAGAACTGATGCCCTTTTAGGCCTGGCAGCCCTCGTAAGCCTAACTTTACAGCTATTTTTCCACACACAGATGCCAGTCTGGCCTCGTTATTAACTTTCAAAGAAGCAGTATGTGGCGAGCAGCTTCATCCACGCCTCCTCCGGGCTGCTTCTCGGCTGCGGATAGATCAGAATCGCCTCTTTACTCATTGTCCACGGTGAAGCTTGAGACGAACCCAAGCTCACACAGAACTAGTATATCTGATCAATTCATCACCTCTAACCACAGCACGAAGCGTGGAGGCCCTGGAGGTTTGTCTCGCCTGTTGCACATCGCCACGAAGGCTCGCGAGCGGGTTTCCTATCATCTCCGGTCAGAGCAGAGCCAGACTCAGACCAGATCAAATAAGATCAGTGTGTAGGTTTTTGAAAGAGATACAGAGACACACAAACAAAAACACCATACTCACTCACTCACTCACTCACTCTCTCACACACAAGCCATTCAAACGATGAGGAATAAGAAACTTCCGCTTCCGGTTTAAAGCCAAAGGCCGTGTGGTATTATGGGACATTGATTTCGACAATAGTAGTTTAGCGACCTCACGTGGCCATCAGTATTAATAATATAATACACATAAAAAGACAATTATGAAACAATCAGCCAAATTTATTTTCTTAAAAGAATTTATATTGTAGACACAGGCGCAATAACTCTGTGATGGGCCCCGGGGCAGATGTGTTTTTGGGCCCTTACTGCCACTTTGTACCGGAACCAACACAGAATCTCACACTCTCTCTCTCTCTCTCTCTCACACACACACATAAACACACTGAAATAATCAATGATATCAATAACATTATTCCAGCTTTTGATTAGCACCAAGGACAAAAACCACTGACACATTTATTTAGGCTTATGCTATAAACTGTAAGCATGGAACAAAAAGAGAAGCCCATTAACCACAGCTCCTCACAGACTGGATGGGGTCACCATACCGAAGAAGCACACTCATTTATGGAATTCATCATTCATCAATCATTTCCAAAGGACCAGCTTCTAGATCTATCACACACACATATTACAGTATGGGTGCATATTTTCAACATATAAGTCGTGACAGTGTTTCAATCTTTCACAAAAACACAAAGTATTCACCCATGAGAACTTCTTCTTTTGGGCCTTGCACTCAGCAAAGTCACTGACAGCACTTCTCAAATCCAAAGTCCTGATGGTGTACTCATCATGCTCTCTGCTCTGCTTCCTCTTTTAAGCACCACATTTGTGCTTTGGCTTGCTACACATAATTTATAACGCCACTACATCAACAAACTCCTCTATATGACACTCACTGAAAAATAAACTCTTGCATAGTTGATGTCAACAGGCTTGCGCGCATCATCAACAAATGCCAGAAAGGAAGGTCAGGAAGTACCAGTAAAATATTTCCCAGCATGCCTCTCCACCATCAAAACATTTCAGACAAGGCGTCTATTTTAATCAGTGGAGTGTAAAATGATTGAGTAAATATTTGCAGAGCTAAAATTCAATTCATAAAGAAAATGCATACTACATAAATAAGCTTTGGTCCACAATATAAAACCATGACTTAGAAAAAAATAGTAGTGAAACTCTTACTGTATCATCTGTGCGCTTCGTCTTATTATGATCAGATGGGGCCATTTTGTTAATCATGGTGATTGGACTCTTCATATCTTCTAGGCTAACCTGCTTGACATTATGCTTTTGGTCATGTTCAAAAATCTGAATTCTTTAAGATGAGCTGCATTTCAATTGTCACACACTAGAAAAGTGTTCTTTTAATGCATCAAGTTAAACCTTGTTCCATACAGGAGCTGGTGGAAAGTTGAGATTAGAACTTTATGACTGTGTGGTATGAAGGTTTCCTGATGGTAAATTAATGTAGTGAAATAAAAAGCGGCTAAACTGAACCTACTGAGAATCAGAAATAGGATTTGCAAGTTATCAGAAAATAAATGTTCTAAGACAGTAAATGAAGTCCCTTGGTCTCTGATACAACAGAGCGAACCACTTTTAACTGTGTACAGGAGTAATACGACAAGATAAATTTGACACAACGTGTGTGGAGTTCTATTATTCAGTGCCAATGCAGGATGGCGTGACCAAAATTTGTTAGATGTTGACATTGGAAGCAAAGGTTTGTATCTTCAGTCAGTGTTTTTTTTTCTCTTTTTGTACTTAATAAAAATACTTTCTGGGAATAAAGGAGCTTGTTTCCTACTAATGGATGTTAAAACCATCACTCCTTAGGGGCTTGAAGGAGCCCAAGACATATGGTGAAACACAAACAAACAAAAAAAAAACAATTTTCAAATAACAGTAACACAAATATAATCAAGCCATGCTTGATCAGGCCATATGGTTAACCTGTGCAGACATAAAAGGTCATTGGTGTGGCATTGCATCAGTAATAGAACCATGACTGTATTAGTAGCAAAAGTCTAAGAGCACACACCCATTTGAGAAAACCCACAGCTTGAGAGCTTTTCATTGCCTCTGTGTTGCAGAGGCAATGAAAAGCATATGTTATTGCGCTAGTAGCAAATATGCATTTCTATACTGTATGTTGGAAGAGCAAAAGACTTTGGTAAGTCTTTCGTTTTTTTAAACTGGTTGCCTGAAAACAACTGGTGAGATGTTTTACAGTATACATATTTTATGTTTGTGTAATTAGGTCACAATGCATCGGTGTGAAACAAATTGAGTCAATATAATCAAGCCAAAAAAAAACAAAAAACAAAAAAAACAAAGCAAAAAATAAAAGAAATTCCTTGGTCTCTACACTTGCGTGTTGTGATCCACAAAGCCATAATTGCCTCAATTTGCTGTGTTAGGTTTGCAACAAGACAGGCTAGATGTTCTTCTCCCAGTACAATGATGGACCTGTGATTTAAGATGTCGTACAGCAGTTTAGCTGTAGTGTGTGTGTTAGACAGACAAGATGTTCTACAGCCTTTACAATGACAGATCTGCGGTCAGAGCTTCACAGCTAGAGAGAGTGTGTGTGTGCCTGAGTGTGATGGATCAGCTCTGGGTTGACATGATGTCCAACAGGAGTGTAGTACAAGCTCCAAGAAACCATGTTGCTTCTGGTCTACATGCTCTGTGCATTTGCACAGCTAACTAGCACTTCTCTCGTGGTAAGCATTACTGTCCACCATTATGCAGTTTGTTTGGGTTTTTTTCTCTCTAGTATAATTCCTCAGTTTTCCTTTGATCCTGAAGCTTCATTGTTTAGTTTTATATTTGTTTTGCTGTTTAACTTTGATTTGCTTTCTTACGATATGTAATTTTACAAGACATACAAGTTTGTGTTTTCCTTTCTATCACAGTCTGACTGCAGCTGACTTACTGTTGTGTTAATCCAACTTCATAAAGTTTTAAACTGTACAGTTAAGGTAAAGGCTTTTAATTAACCTTTAATTTTACTATATCGGAATTGATATGATATTTTTTGAAATGCACTTCTTCATAATATTACTACATTTGTGCATGTGTGGATGGATGTATGGCTCTATTTGTGCTTTTATGTGGATGGCTATGTTTTAGTAAGAAGAAATTTGCCTGGATGAAATATTTTTCTCCTGTACTGACCTGATTCAGTTTATTGCCATCACAACTTAAATCCCCACAGAAAATCTTGGTCTTTCTTCCTCCTCAATTTACTTTGTCTGCAAGGGCTAGAGAGTCCCTGCAGAACACCACTAGAGTCCAAACAACACACTCTCTCTCTCTCTCTCTCTCTCTCTCTCTCACACACACACACACACAAAAGGCCATTATAAAATGCCAATTTATATTTCATATGTTCCTGTTTGAATCTGTTTGGGCCACACTGTTACAAATGGAGGCGACATAGTTAAAGTATTTATGCTATGCAACCCAACAGTCTATCTATTAGTAATATGGGTGTAGTGAAGGGAAACATATTCTTTGTCTCATATCCCATTTGTTGTCAGGATGAATTCACTCATTCAGCGAGATGCCATACGGGGATAACAAGGGGATCATGAGGGGCAGAGGAGAGTGTGTGTGTGTGTGTGTGTGTGCGTGTGCGTGTGTGTATACACTCAGTAGTTCAAATGGGTTGAACTTAATTTTGTATGTGAATATGTGGGTGTTGCTTTAATGACTGAGGGGGAAATGTAAGTAACTTTGTTGTAATCACATTGATTGTTCCACTGTGTTCATTCTATTGTCTTTGTATTGTCTACCTGCCCAGTATTGAAAAATGGTGGAAAGCATGAAAGTTAATAGCTAAAATCCAGCCATCCATTCATTTTCTTCCGCTCATCCAATTCAGGGTCATAGGGCGAGAGGCGGGGTACACCCTGGACAGGTTGCCAGTCTGTCGCAGGGCTAACACAGAGAGACAGATAATCATTCACACCTATCACGCCAATTTAGAATCACCAATTAACCTAACCCCACTAACTGCATGTCTTTGGACTGTGGGAGGAAGCCAGAGTACCCAGAGAGAACCCACGCAGACACGGGGAGAACATGCAAACTCCACACAGAATGGCCAGATGGTGGATTTGAACCCAGGTCTTTCTTGTTGCGCCACCGTGCTAAAATCCAAACTGTATATTATTTCTACATCTGCATACATGCCTGTTATATTAACAGTGAGTAAATGAAATGCTGATCTTGTGTGACAGCTTTGCTAACCATAGCACACAGGTGAAACCCCTCAAACCTATGGCACGCATAGAAAAGAGTGGAAGTATAGTCCGTACTGCAAATAATGACCATATTACCCTTTAAAAATAAAAGTCACAGTTAGATGGGATGGAGCGTTGTTCTTCTTGTAAAGACGCTGACTCACAGTTGTACTGTAGGTACTTCTGTAACACTAGATCTATTTGTTGAATCACTTTAGAAAACAGACAAACTAGCATAGTCACAGTGGTAGTAGTAGGCTAACATCATGTAAACAAGAAGAACTGGATGCCGCATTAGGCTAAATGACAGTTAAATTTAAGGCATGCAGTGCTGGTAGCAATATGCCAAGTAGTAGACTGCAAAACAAAAGGAGAGATGTTTACAATGGTGTGACAATGAACCATGCCAGGGAGAAAGGTAAGAATTAATAGCTACAAAATGAAATCCTGCTTAGGATGCATGTTTACCTCTGGTTAAATGCATATTAGATGACTGGGTAGAACTTCAGAATAAAAGCAAATAAAATTTCAAAGCCACGCTGAGGTGCACAGGGGCATATTGTACATGCTGGAACATAAGTTAAAAGTCTTTCAGAATTTATATAACATAGAAGTGACATTATTTTGCATGTAAGTGAAGAGGAGAATTTGCATGAGGCATAAATTACTTATCAGGGCACAACATAAGTTTTTTAGCACTGTTGGCACCAATCAAAATTAATTATTTCTACTGTTAATTTTTTATTGTCTCAACACACAACTGAAAAAGTGCATTAGTCACTTAGCATCCATTTAATTTTTCATGGCAAGCTGCTTGGGAGGACAAAATATAGTCACCAAAGAGAAAACAACTAAATGGAAGCACATGATGCATCTACATACGGATGTCACACATCAAGGAAGACAAAGGTAGCCCTAGCGATACTGGCACTAACATGAAAGAATTCAGTGCTTAGTAAATGTTAGTTTTATTTCTGTTCATTCATTCTTTAATTAGACTAAAACAGAAAATGTGTCATAGCTTCAGGGAGAGTAAATTTCAGATTTCTCTAGTCAGGGTGATTCTCTTTGTGAACTTTTGTGGAAAACTGCTGGTGGCACCGTTTTTGTTTTTGTCATTACAGCTGACTGACGGAAGCTGCATTGTGGAGAATGTTGCAGATAAGAATTTAAATAATTCATGAAAAAAACACAAATTGTATTTGAAGGCTCATTTGTGTAATCACTTTTAAAGGCATATATTCTTAAAATTAGTTGCTGAATATATACTACCTGCAAGGTGAAACCTTTTATCTTCCTTATCAGCATGGGTGCAGGCCCTTTACAGTACATGGTTTAAAGCCTTCTTTGATTCCAGTGGACCTTTCTTGAACTTGTCCACAATACTGGGCTAATGTTGTGTGACAGGGCCCACGCATTTTAAAGGTATTTCTTTTAGCGTTGAGCCACAATGATCATTTGTCTGAAAATATGCTCAGTTAGCTATCAGTCCTTTACCTCTGTACAATTAGCATTCTTTATAGAAGAGGGGGTGGTAGTTGTCTGGCTGTAACAGTTTGGTTCCTGAGGAACTGGAGGTTTTTAGTCTGATCAATAATACAGGCCTTAATGAGGCACAACCTGTCCCCAACTGTGAAGGTTTCATCCAAAATTAATTAATTCCCTGTTTTATTAATCTGGAACCACAAGCTGAGATGTTCAAAGCTGCAGGACAGCCAGAACCTGTGGTGCAGAGGAAGAGGGCAAATAAGTGAGAGGGAGAGATGGAGTAATTATGTATGCATGTTTGCCAACACTTTATCATTGGTTCCTACTATCCCAGTCTTCAAAGTTATTAGGAAAGTCACCAAAATCTAAAGAACTGTAATAACCACACTCAAACCTGATTTTAAGCTTTGTCTTTATTGCAATGTGCAGACCGGAAGTGTTCAGAAACAGTAAAATACTTAAAGTTGTGTATAAGAAGTATAATAATAATCATTACTTTTTAAAAAAAAAATATTAATTTAAAAGTGTAGCAAAAGTTAAAAAAAAACAACAACCAATTTTTATGTGTGTGACAAGCTAGATTGAAACTCAAGAAGTCTATTCACAGTAGCACACATACTTTGGGTAGATACATAAGAGGAACGTCTAATGCAAATGACAGCACTTTGTGCTGTTTTAGCCTCTTCACAATTGGATGGCCCAAGAGTAATATATATTCATCAGTGTCATTTTTCACACTCACATGTTGAGAAATGAAAACAACCCATCCATGCACGTATATAGACACACTCACAGTTTTGATGTATACTTCCATTAATTTATCGGGCATGAGTGTGGGATGCCGGGAAGGTCACGGGACGTCATGTTTTTAAACTGACAGTGTTTTTTAAGGTACTTGTCAGTCTGGGACGACTGAGCAGAAAAGCTGCTACCCTACATCCACACTGTGTGGAAGAGGGAGTGCAGGGAGGGGAATGGGGAGGCATACAAGTGAGAAAGCCAAGGGGAGACGTCAATGGGATGATAGAGAGAAGAGGAACTGGGAGAAGCTCTGGGCATGGATTGAAAGCAGGAGAAGTGCCTATAGAAAGCAAGGTGAAAGAAGCAAAAATGGACCGAAAGGTGGAGCGTGTTGTTCTACAGAAAGAAAAAAAAAGTTTGAAAGTTTTAGTTACTGTTCAAGTTACACCAGAGACTAGCACAGCAGAATTCATCCACTTGGCTTACGAAACAGGTGGGACTGAATGTTTGGTAAAAACACAGTCGCTAGTCCAGGTGATGAGAATGATATGAAATGACTTCGGATGAATCTTTCATCATCACTGAATTACCTAATATTGGTTATAAATGCCAGTGTAAATGAATTGCAACACTTAGGTTCTGTTGGAAATTAGATGTGCATTAACTGCCTGACTAAAGCAGGATATATTAAAGTTCATACATTTAAAATTTGGATTTTCATTTATGCCCCTGAAAATGACAGGGTATGTTTGCATGCTTATTCCAGTTATTCGTTTGATTCAAGTAAAGGTTAGGCCTCTTTGCTCTTTGAACAGATCTTTTTAAAGTACATCTTTCTCCATGCTCCCGGACCTCCCATGGCTGCCCTTGCCTCCATTTGCATTCATTTTCATGATTGCTCCATGCCTGTCTCTTTTTCCCCACCTCTCCCTCCTATTACCTGCCTGTCCACTTGACTTTGCATCAGTCTACAGACAGAATTCACCATATTCGCCTCCTTTTCAAAACCACAGGCATGGTTGAGGGGAGCTGTAGTTGAAATCGTTCAAGTGTGCTCATTCGCGTTTTTTAAGGCTTGTCATTTCACAATTCTACCTTTTCCAACGCTGCTGTCGAATAGACGGGGATTAATAGGCATCACCTCAGTGCTCCTCAGACTGGATTTTTGCCTTGCCTTTGAAATTATTAAAAGAAAATTCAATTTTCTGTGGAATATATGTATTTTAAAACATCTTTTCTAACTGACAGGATATCTTATCTATGACATTTAACAATCAAGGCAATGAAAGGTGTGTGTTTTTTTTAAGATCTAAACAGGTGAGCTTCGCAAAAATGTTTTTGCTTTTCATCTACAACATTTTTTCTAGCCCAACTGATATAAATTGGAGCAGCAATCAGCCAAGCTGGAAAACTTAATATCCCCAACTATATTGCTAAAGTTCCTGTAGAATACGGAACCTTATGAAATATTTAGAATATGAGAGAAATTTCTTTTTCTTATATCACATTGTGTATATAATGTAGTTTCAAACACAGATTCCAAAATTACTACCAGATTAGACAATCATTTGCAACAGTATCAGTATCAACAGTGCCATCTCAGCCTCTTCCATTTGACACAGGCAGGCACACAGTCCCTCCCCTAGCTAGCAGTTGAACACACAGGAATTGACTCACAAAACTGAACATTTTATGAGGTCAGTATTAAACAGCTATCATAAATGTTAACCTGGGCACACGTTGATTTTGGCCTTTTAACTATTAGCAATTACCCATTAGCCACATTAGCTGTCTGTTTAATTATCATTAAGGTAGCGGATAGCGGCTATGGCTAATTATAAAATGATAACATTAACGTTGGAGCTAGGTAGCAAACGTTATCAGTCCTGACTGTCTATAACGTTAATAGACTGTTAATGCAACAGGATAACACAGTTATTTGTGTCTAAAAAGTGTTAGCACTACCTCAAGCAACCTAAAAATATTGTCATTTATTTTCTGCACTGCCTTAGAGAATCTTAAAATGTGTGTCCAGGCCTTACAGACATGTTATTGTATAAATCTTTTTCTGGCACTGCTATAACTTAAAAATAGTGTTGTCATTGATGTTATAGTTTGTATTATTCTAATCTTTATTTTTGTTTATTTAATAAAAAAAAAAAAAAGAAAGCCTAAATTTTTTGTCATTTTTAAATGGCTACTTTCTCCTTTCTTTGTTTTCTTTTAAAACTACAATCAGCATCTGTCATCTACAAAAGCAATGAAACTTACATAGAAGTTTTCCATTACAGTTTAAATTCATGAATATTGATTGCTGTATGTGAAGGAGTTTGGTCTTGATTGTGTTGTAGACCAAGGTCAGACTTCATTCAATTCAGCCACTTTGGTTTGGAGCCCAGGTGACAGTAGACATATTTTTTTTGTCCTGTCTCCCTCTGCTCTCTTCTGTTTCCCCTCATCCCCAACCGGTCGCGGCAGATGGCTGCCCCTCCCTGAGCCTGGTTCTGCCGGAGGTTTCTTCCTGTTAAAAGGGAGTTTTTTCTTCCCACTGTTGCCAAGTGCTTGCTCATAGGGGGTCGTCTGATTGTTGGGGTTTTCTGTCTTTTCTGTCTAATATTGTAGGGTCTTTACCCTAAAATATAAAGCGCCTTGAGGCGACTGTTGTTGTGATTTGGCGCTGTACAAATAAAATTGAATTGAAAAAAAAATTGAATAAGTGCTAACTGAAATCAGAGCACACAGCAAGTTAATGACTCACAGTGTCATATACACAAACCTCACTTAAACCCCAAGTTGTCAACTTAAATAAAAAAAAAGTTCAATTAACAAAAAAGCACTCTCTTCTGCCCTTTACTCGTTCCCTTAAACTTCTCTCCTTACCCTCTTCTTTCTCGAATGCCAGACAACGACTTACTTTTCACTCCTTCACAGCTCTTAAATAGAGAAAAGGTTAACTCCTTCAGTGTGTACAGACCTCATTTCAACTGCTACGGTTATATCCTTGCCCCCATCTTTTAAAGACAACATTTTAATTTTTAAAACCACATGTCCTAACCAATTTAAATCCAGCTGATCATTCTACAAAAGCACATGGTGCAATAAAAAATGCATCACAACCAAGATTTTAATGGTTGGGGTGGAGAAACAGAAAGAAAATGTATTTCATTTTCCTGTGTAAAGAGGAGAACTTACAAATTTGGGGTCTAAGAAAACTTCTGAGATTTTGTTAAAATTGACCAAAGTGTCAAGCAACATATCTAGGCTGTCTGTAAACTTGCAGAGTAGTTAATCGTTTACCGTATACTTAAAATTAACTTTCCTCCGTAACACAGCTAATTTTCAGTCTTGCTGTTCTTTACCATTTAATTTTGGTGTCTTCACCCCTATAGTTGAGACAGTGTCTTTGAGAATCTTATCTGATGCCACTATTGACAGGACTAATTACAGTTTGAAAAGGTTTTTGACCTTAAACATCTCTGGTTAAGATTTAGTAAGAATTAGATACTAAGTTAAGATCATGAATGGTTGCAATGGCAACACTTGAGAAATTACTTTTATTATTAAAGAAGAAAGTTGACTGCCAGCAAGAAATAGGACATGAACAGTAGTCCTTAATGTCCAAAATAAAGGTTTTTGGTGACATATTTGTTCACTATGACCCAACCTGATCTGTGTGTCACAATGTCACAGTAATTCATCCATTGCCACTGAAGGACAAGAGTCAAATTTGTTTTGACAGCAAGGGTTTGTCACTTGAATGTACATGTCATTCGTGGGACATTTGCTGTTTTTTGGCTGTAACTGTGGATGCAAAGTAGACAAAGTGCTTAAGCGCATAGAATAAAGTGCTTCATTAATATGTGCGAAAAGGGTGAATGCTGCTTGTATTTTCTAGTCTTGTTGACCACTCAAGGCACTCTACAATGCAAGCCACCTTTTTCACACATATTCATACAGTGCTACATGTATATGTATACAGTTCTATGTGCTGTGCAGTGTTTTATCTACCTTGCATCACCAGTCAGCCTAACAAAAGAAAACCGCATAGGCACAGTGAGAATGTGCAAACCCAGGATCTTCTTGCTGTGCTTGCACCACCGCACTACCCATTTCTTTAAATGTCCACAGATTGAATGAATGAAAGGATGAGAAGAGAAGAGACAGAGCAGTGGGAGAAGGAGAAATTCAGGATGCAGTGGAGTGGAGAGAAAACATGGAAAAAGTAAAGAAGGTGCAAATGATTCAAGATCATAAAGGAATTTCATTATTATTAATTGAGGAAAAGAAATAGAAACTGATTCAGAACCAGAATATAAATGTGCAAGTAGCTCTAAATTTTCAGACTGGTGAAAAACTGTCTGACTTACTGATTAATTTCATACAAATGCAATCAAATTCATGGCAGGTATTTTATTGAAGGCACTAGCACATTTTCAACAACTATGTACTTGATGTCATTTCTTGTCCCGTTTAGAGTACCTTTGCATTAGAAATGTTTGTATATCCAGCAGTAAAATTGTCAAATAGTTTCAATAGTTGCATTTGTTTAAAATTGTGAAGTTTAAATAAATGCATTTTGTACCTGGCAGCCTGTCATATTTTGGCATGTCATAATATTCCATGTTGCTGTATTCTATGTATGCATTGTCATTCACATAGTCTCTCAATCTCTTTGTATCACACGCTTACGCACACGCAGGTATACTCACTTACCTACATATCTCACTCTCTTTTTCTCACTCCTTATCTCTGGCTTTCTAACAAATATAGGGACAACAAGCAGAAAAGTCTGCAGGACATACAAACACATGCACACAGCGCCTTCACCCAGTCACCCTTGCTGCTGCATCTGCACCGCAAACAAGCGTACGGTTGTTATCGCTCTTCGCCATGCTCGCTGAGGGAAGTTTAAGCTGATTCGGTGACAACCCAAACTGAGCCACCCCGGCATTTCCTTACAGCAAGGCCCCTAATCTGCTAGACTAGGGGAGAAACAGAGAGTGGTCTGCTCTCTAATTCAACAGAGAAGCAAGGCTTGAAACAGCACAATTAAAAAGATACTGTTGTGTTTACACTCGCCGCCCTGTGTAACTGCTGAATGGGGGACATAAACAGCTTAGCTGCAGCCAGTGTAAGTGGCCTGCACAGGCCTCCTCCTGGTGAATACCAGAAGAGCTACTGTATTCTGTCACACCGCATTTGACAGGAATTTGAAATCTGCTGTATTATGCGGTGCCCACAATAAACCTTGTGTTGTTTGAAAAGCCGGCATTAGACAGCAGAAAACTGGCATCACAGAAGGGAAATAATTTGATCTTGTCTAATCTGGCTGAGGGGGGAAAATATTGTAATCCCTTCCGTGCTCTGTGATTGCACATGTGCATGTGCTTGCTGTGTGTTTGTGTAAGTTTGTGTATCTTCGCTTATGTGGGGCTGTGCATACGCGCTTGTTTTCATCCAACACAGGGGTTTTTGAACGCATAATTCTGTTATTTGGTCCTTTGTGTGAAATGGTTGGTATTGCCTTTTCTGTTGAGGTTCCCATAGGTTTTTCTCTTATAGCAGATAATAACAGGAGACTGATTTGGAGCTGGGAATCCATTGTGCGCACATACACATTTCTGCTCAGTCCACGGGGGCCCATTGGAGCTCCATTGTAAATGCTTCTGTTTTTATGAGGAGTGCAGATGTAAATCCTCACATTCTCTGTGATATGTCTTTGGCATCCTGTTGTCTCTATCTTTGATCACCTATCTTCTGGGAAGTGATGAGCGCTGAGAGCCAGAAATCTCAAACAACAGACACATTCGTCCACTTGAATTTATAGCCGTCCAGAAACAAAGGACCTGTGTCGGGGCGATTGCTTCCCCCAGAAACTCTCAGGGAAGGCTTTGAAATAGAAAAAAAAAATAAAAAACTTTCTGTTTCATACAAGCCTATCCCATCTTTCACCACCATTGTTGTTCCTCTTTGATAACAGGCTTGAACAAAACCCAACGCTAATCTCACATGCTTTCATTCATTACAATCCTGGATCATAAAAATGGACATTTTTGCATTGTTGTTCAACTGAACTCTTGCTTTTTTCATGCCAAAAATTTGGTGTTTATTCATTGCTGTTTGCTGTTTTGTTTGCCGTATAGTTATCACTGCACAGTAGGTAATAGGTGTTGTGAGAAAGGGGCCTTTTCTCACTTTGTCCTTGGAGGGATCAGTAAAATGATTAGTGGGACGCACTCACCCAGGGAGAGGAGACAATGAACAGAGTAGATTGTCTTGTGTACAACGATAAACTAAGAGGCTCATTATTATCTGCAGAGTGATAAACCACATGGATAGTTCAGATATAATGCTTATACATCTGCAGTGCGGTTTGGTCTCATCCTTCAGTCTGAACATATTCCTTTGGATTAAACATGAACTTTTTCTGAAATAACTGTAATAGTTTTCAGTGTATATCTGCTTTGTGCAGCTAATGTTTCTTATTACTAGTTTGTTTGAATAGGGTTTTTATAAACAATTCAAATGGCATTTCACTTATTAAAACTTGGTCTATTTTGGAAAATTAGTAAAGTATACCACAAATAACCAGCACACCTTCTTTCAGGCGCACACAAAAATCCCCCAACAATAAAATGTATTTCCTGTTGTCTGGGTATCTTGTTAATCCTACTTTTTGAAATACCCCAACTGATCTGAAGAGTTGTGTGACTTATTTACCTGTTCAGCCTCTCTGTGTACAGCGTTGTCAACAAGATGTTAGCACTCAAAGGGGAAAATAACTGCAAATATAAACATGCTGAGGTACATCTTGAGCTGGAACAAACCTGCTTTTCTGACAGCTTGACAGTCACCTGAGGGTGAAACAGATTCTGAAATCACTGTCCAACCCAACACACGTTGTCTTGCTTTGTCTGACTTATACACACACACACACACACACACATACTCAAACAGACACACAGAAGCACACACACAGCTGTCCACAGAGGGGCCAAGCTGGAAAAGAGGCCATCTCTGGCTGGGCAGCTGTACGGTCAAGCAGAAATATCTAGATGTTTCCCCTCCAGCAAACTGCTAGTATCAGTGGTGACAGATAGACAGTCTGACAGGCCGTCTCTTTCTCTCTCTCTGCCTCATACACACACAGAAATGTGCACAATGATTGACAGAGAGATGGCCAGACTGACAGACAAAGACGCAGATTCTGTAGATTGAATGCTGGATGGGAGACAGACACAAGGACACAGTGATGCAGATTTCCTTTAGACACACTCACATGTACATGCACATGTACAAACACACACGCCACTGAAACGACCTTCTACCTTTTATCTTTTAAGGCACAACTTCGACATAAATATCGGCCCACTATTAAACCAGCTTTGCACATAAGTCTGTCACATGTATTAAATATTGAAATATTCCATATCATCTCATTAAAGTAACTGTTAAAAAGATTATGTTACAATAATGGCACTTTGACCAGCTGGGACACCTAATGTTGGGTTTTTAACCCATGTTAACCAACTTCATATTGTCTTCCAATTATGTAATTCTGTTTTCAAACCACAGAGGTCACTGTTGCTTTATATACTACTTAGATTTGATCGGCTCAATGTAAACCTCTTCTCATCCCGTTAAAAGTATGAGGTATTTGGGTTTCAGATTCACTCTGAAGAGTGGGTGAATTGTAAGGTGGCATAAGTACTTAATACTGACTTTGTGTGGTCAAACGTGCTACTAGAAATACTACACTTCTTCCAAACAACAAAACCAAACAGTCTTGAAACTTTTTATTTCACC
>VUQI01042808.1:28809-42553 GCA_015106735.1 Paratilapia polleni | reverse complement strand
TTTTTTTTTCCCCCCCCCCCCCACCCCCAACAATAAAACCACAATAAAGAAAGAACTAAATCAAACATAAATATAGGAGTTTTTAGCATAAAAAGACTACCACCACCAGCACTCATTTTCCTTTGCAGCTACATGCAAGAAGGCCAAAATATACCAGGCAAAGGAAATATGATTAATAGAAATATTACCATTAGCAGTCCTAAAGTGCAACCCAGCCAAAACTAGGAGCTCTACTTCAGCATCAAAGTAGCAAATAGTTTAAACTCAGTAAAGGTGGCTCTATACTGATCTTGTGTGAAAACAGAAAAGGCATCAAGTTGCTGTTATATCAAATTTAAGTGATGGTAATATTATTTAAAAAATAGCAACAATATTGAGAATCAAATGTTTAGATCTGTTATCCTGTACCTAGTCGAAAAATCTATTGTAATTTCAAGACCAAATCTATCTATCTATCTATTTGTTTGTAACATGCTCATGAATGCATTTATCATAAGGCTTTTGTTTTTGTTGTTGTTGTTACTGCTTAGCTGCCTAAAAAAAAAGAAAAAAAGAAATAAATAAAATAACCGATGCAGTGAGATCAAACACAACCTCTGAAAGACATAAACACAAAACCACTTCCCGCCCAGTCTGCTTTACTTAGACTGAAGCAATGGGACACACAAGTGTGTGTCTGTGTGCGAGGCCTCCATAACTCAGACATGCTGTTTAAAAGTATACAAAGTGTGCAAGTGTCCATGGGACATGCTAAGCAAGTTCAACACACCTCTATACACGCTGACAACCATGCCCACATTTAACACATGAACTGCTAGTGCCAAATGTTCAGGCTCTACTGGCTTGTTCTGGGGGTTTGCGCCCACACACACACACACACACACACACTTGTACACACACAGTGTCTCATGGAGGAACTCACTAGAGACTTTGTGGCTTGGCATTCGGCCTATCAACATTCTATTTCCTTTCTGCCCCTTTCTCCTGAAGTCTCATTTCCATCGCCTGACAAACACAAAGGCAGTATCCTCCCTGCCCAATGAATCTGTTAAAATAAATAAATAAATCTACACTCTGCTGTACATCAATTAATTATCTGTTTCACTGAGTGGCAGACTGTCTCTACCTTGCTTTCTGTCTGCATGTTTCCTCACACACACACACAGACACACAGAAACAGAGCGATAGAGAGGGAGGAAAGAAAAAGAGATGGCAGACTGCCACAGTGGCTTTCATTGTGAACTTGTTTAGTCAAAATAACGAGTCGGAGGATTATGAAAGACTGTAATTAGATGTTGCTGAGCAATTGTGCAAAAGAGTGAGTGACTGCATGGCATACTCCTGACTTACCTTGTTAAAAAGTCCTTAGGGTTAGTTGCCGTGTCATTCAGGCTGTAATGCCTTACACCTAGCGGGGGAGTTTTAAGTCATTTTGGCATGTAATTATCAAAGGAACACTTTGTGATAGATGGCAGAGTCGGCGACAGAGAGATCAAGGGAGCAGGAGGAAAAGTAAGCGTGAAACACCCAGTCTGAACCTCATCATAATTAGAGGATTTCTCTGACTTTGATCCAACGGAAAAGGGTTTTCTCATAAATCCTTTTTGAAATGATATATTATAACTGTAACTTAGACACATATGCGCACCTGTCAAGCAAACAATTCTAATGAGGTGTCAAAGGAAAAACTGAATGCTAACCTTTGGTGATAACAAATGACAGAGTGCTTATGTCAAAGTGTGCGTGGAAAAAGCACAAATAAAGTTTGTAATAGTGGTAACTTTTTACTATGCCACAGTGCTCTTGAGCTGCTTACCCAAACTGAAGCATTAAGTTAAGCAGGTACTACAAGAGTGCTGCAGGATTTACTGAAAAGTTAAAAAGCTTACTTTTGATGTTTCTTTGCAATCTACTCATAATTCACGATTTCCATCGTTTCAAGAACAGCCTTTGCAATACTTACTGAATAGCTTGAAAACTTTAGAACAAGGCACATCAGAACGTGGTACAGTAAAGTTCCTTTGTGTCTCTTGGATAAACACGAGGTTCTAGAAGATTAGTGACATAGGACTGCCCATCAGTTAAGTCAGTAAAACCTTATTTAAGGGGTAAACCTATCTGAGATTTCAGTGTTGTCACAGTTGTTGAAAAGACATTAACTTCTGCCTCCCAAGTGCCAACAAACTATCCCTCTTTTGTGTAAAATGTTATAATCCAACAGACTTGAAATACCACTTTGGCTCCAAATGGATCATAATAATATAGTAAAATGAAACATTTTGAAGATATGACAGACTTTCACACTAATCTTGCAGGGAAAGTTTTCTTGTGACAGTTTAAGAAGTTCTAATTCTTGAAGCCTTGTCTATACTAAAAGTGAAATACTGGATTCCTGCATGTAACACATTTATGGACCATCTGTAAATTTTGGCAAAAAACAAAAACAAAAAACGAGATACGTTCTCCACGAATGGGCATTGCACTGGTAATATAAAACCCCCATTTTAGTAGCTTGTCAATCAGACATATACAGTAAGTCTGTCTTTTTCCTGTAAGACTCTTGTAAGCAATCCAGCAAGCCTTTTTCAGACTGTTGTTTTGTCTTTTTGAGCTCTTCATCATCTGTAACAGCAGCTTGGCAGATGGTACGTTTTGGACTAATTTTTTACTTGTCATGAATTTCTGTCTTTCATGGGAGCACAACATGTTATATGAGCTATCAGAAACTTTTGTAGTTTAAAAAATTATTTTAACACTAAAAACACAAGACCAGTATAGAAGCTAGGGTGCCATTCTGGCATTAGATTAATACTATTTCCCTACAGAAAGAATATCTGATTATGGTCACATGCCTTATGTGCGGTCCAATGAAATGCTTAACGGTGAAAATTTCCACCAAATTTGACCTTAGTGGCTTTTCAAGCATAATACTGATCGAGGCAACTCAATAGCAATGAACTGATTTAGCAATATGTCAGTTTACATATCACATATATATATATATATATATGTATATATATATATATGAGTTATAATAATAGTTTTACAAGTTATAGTATTTTAAAAATGTTCATTCCCTACAGAAATTATTCAACTCAATCAGCATCTCTGCATTATTATATGCCTATTATTTCCTCTCATGGTGGGAGCTATCATTGAATTGCTGCCATGCAGAGGAAAGGGCATAATGATTCGACTCAGAGATGCCAGCCAAATCTGTTCTGTACATATGCATGGCATTCCTGTTTAGAGGATGAGTAAATATAGGACAGAGGTTAGTGCAAACACAGAGACCTGTGCAACCTTTTACTCTAATCTGCAACATTTTCACTTAGCGAGAGAGAGAAGTACAGTTAATACAAATCAGCTTGTGTTGTAATATGTTGCTCAGCAAGGGCCCATAATTGGAACTTGTAAAATATTTCCTCTTTTTTTATGATAAATTCATGAATTTGTAATATTTTATGCAACCAGGTGCTTGTTTAAACAGGATCATTTAGTTTCTTTATATAATATTGCAAGGTCCTTACTGTGTAAGGTAAAGACCTTATGTTATGAAGTGGGCCTATATAAATAAAATGTAAGTGAAATGAATTCCCCAAAATGTAGTAAATCCTCTCAGTGCAGATTCCTTTCCTTTCCTTTCCTTTCCTTTCCTTTCCTGTTTTATCTTCAAACTGATTTCAATATAAATCCTCAAATTCTGTTCAAAGGAAATAGCCATTTAATGTCAGGATTTATTTAGAATTAAATGCAACAAAGACATTTCTGGGAACATCCGTTTAACAATGCAGGAGAAATGCCAAGCCACATAGAAATACAATACATTACGCTCTCTGAAAGAGACGTGCCAAGGGACAAACACTTACTACTTTTTTCTTTATCCAAGTCATATTTATTTTATTAGGTGTATTCTCCATAGGCTTCATGGTGGAAGGATAGCCATGCGCTCAGACACTCACTCACATGCACACATACACAGACACACACAACAGGACCCCAGATCTCCACTGGTGCATGTAGTGATTCTGTTTTTTTTTTCCTCTTGGAGTTTTTGTTTTTTTCTTTCAAGCATGGAAGATAACAACCACCAGTAGCCAGACATAATTAGTATTGGAGAAGACACAAAGAGGAGCTCCTAATGACTACAAACATCTAGGTGGTTGACTTTTGTGTATGTAATTGAAAGGGGTTAAAAATCAATAGTATTCAATGAAAACTAATTGCAAGAGGAGAGAGTGGTGAGCTGTGAGGCGTCTATTAGGACAGGCAACAGCAAACCACTGTGATTCTTCATTCGGTCAGAAAAGCGCTCTGAGCACAAATTTGTGTGAAAGTGTGCATGAAAAATGGCTGAATAAAATACACATAATTCTTCTATTATTTAGTAACGTTCAGGCAACATGGAGTGATGGGAAGCAGATGGAAAAATAATGGGAAGTGAAAGTCATTGTGTCTGAACTTTTGCAGTTAGTGATGTTGTAGAAGAAGTGATAGTGAACAGGAAATGATTTAAACTTTTTTTGGAAGTAAACACAAAAGACATTGCTATCACAAGAGTCATTTACCTGACAAACATAATAATAAAAAAAAAATCTGTTACCTTGTAATAAAAGATCAGCACTATCAGATTAGCAATAAGAAAAATATAGAGCCTTTTCAACCAGTTCATGGTTGTCTGTTGCTTTGAAATAAAGAAACAGCAATATGAAGGCAAACATGTTATATGTGTATATATTTTTTTCTTTTCATGTGGGCCTTTACATCAGTTGTGTCATTTCTTGGTTCTTTGTATGCATGAACAACCCTCTTGTAGTATTTTTGAAACTGAGCATGTTAATAATGTATAGTATTTCACACAAATGATGTGTTGGAAAACTGTTCTGACCTACAAACCTATAAATCCTGCAAAATATCAGACATTTACTGAAGTGATTATTCCTATGCAGACTGAATAAACAGGATATCGATGTAGTCACAGTCAAACACTCGGGCCATCAGGAGGATAGATACTAGCTACAGACATCTGCCAAGTTCACAGGGCTGCATGTTTACACTCTGACTGAGTTTGAAGTCTGGAGTAACAAAGGGCCACCACTGACAAGCAAATTACCACACTCCTATCGTGGAAATCGGCCATTTTTTTTTTTCATGAATGCCGCAGTGTGTTTATATCAGTCATTGTATGACTATCAGGTGGTAAATTACAACTAACAAAACTATATTGGATAATTAATTTTATCCATTTTTTTCAGAGACTCCATATTTTTTTATTACTTGGTGTCCTGGCTCTGTTACACTTCAAACATCACCTGTGGACCTGTACACACATACGGATACACACAGAGATTATAGGGCGGCCACTGCAAAACAACCATGGCCAGTTCACACTGACCCACTAACATGCACACACAAAATGTCAGTTGGCCATGGTCGTTGGCAGTGGCACTGCCATAATCTCTCTCTAATTATATACACAGCCAGGCTTACTGTTTTAATGCAGAGACCTGAGAAAATACAACCTGCTAATCTTATTTGCACACAGCAGCAATAACCTGCTGGGAGAGGAGAAGAGAGGAGAGGAGAGGATGGAGAAATAACAGGAGTGGAAGAATGGAATAGTGATGACAACACTGAATTGGAACAATAATAATGAAAATATGAATTTTTGAATTGAAATGGTATACAGGCATTTTCTACCTATTTCCTGTCTGTTAATGTTGACCCTCTGAACAACGATCTGGAATTTTGGTGGATCTTATAGAATAATGGTAATGAATTCTGCAGCACTTTATCAATATGTTATGATTTTATTTCCATTTCAACATAGCTTATTTATAAACACTAGAGGGCTACACACAACATCAAGTAGAGGACAGAGAAGGGGAATGCTTGGGCTTTTACTTTGGTACTTTAGGACTGAGGAGAGGCCTTGGATGACATCCTTAGATGCTGTTCACATCACCAGCAAACTGTATGGTGGACAGTCATTTATGACAAAGGCCACACACACTGTAACTCTGCGCATTATCTGCAGACAAAATAATTTCTTTCAACATAAGATGATCGTTTTGATATTATGTAATTGTGCGCGTAATTTCCCCTGTAAATATGACTGACTAGCATTGCAGAGCTTCAAGATGGACCTTATGATAATCCTTTTTATGATCTCATATCTATGTAGAGCTCTCTTTTTCATCTCAGAGATAGAAAATATAAAATGTCCACACATTTTTTCTATACTTACATGTTAAGTGCCATAAAGTGTTCCACCGTTGACTTGACTTCTTTTTCCCTACAAGTATGTATTAGTACTTTGTTGGTACAGTAAAAACACTGTTGATGTCTATTAATTACGGTGCATGTTATTGACTATAAGTAAGTAAAGTAAATTTCCCCTAATATGTTGTGCCTGTGTCGTGTCAGACATAAATATAAATTTTTTTCTAAATACATTTGAGTTTGTCTTATTTATTTACAAAACCTGTACTTTCCTATCTACTTAAATCCTCTAAGTTAAACTAATTACTTTGAGTAAGATTATAAATTAATATCAAACTTAACCTACATTCTGTTATCAGTGGCACAGCAAATCACAGTTCAAATTTGATCATACATGTAGTTCCTTTCTTCCCAGTCCTAGTTAAGTACAGTGTCGATGGCAACATTTCCATTTCGACCACTCTATATGGAGAATGGCTGAGTCTTTGTTTCCACTTGAATGCCTTGTGATAGAATATATTCCTTCTCTAAAGGAGGTGCAATGCAGACAGAGTGTCACACACACACACACACACACACACACACACACACACACTCACATGCACACACAGCCCTACACACACTATGTAAATAATGCATGTGTCTTAAAGGGTTTCACCCCACCACAGCTGGCCCACTTCAATTAGAATGCTTTGCACTCATCTTCCCCCTCCTTTCTTATGTGTCCTTTCCTCTCCGTCCCTCGCTCATTCCAGTATGTGTGCTTCAGTTTGTACAGTAACATTGATTTTTTTCTATATGAGCTCTCCATTGTGCAGTATCTGTTTTGTTGTAATGCTACACTGGGGATCATACATTGAATAATATTTTCTTTGGAGTGCATTCTCGGAGTAACATTTTTTTCCTACAGTTACAGTATTTAAATGGTGTAAATGACCTCACTGTTGTGCAACATGTTTAGCTGTGCCAGAATGTTTGAATTTCACTGAATCAATTTCTAGAGGTTTTGCAGGTCACTGCTCATCCTTGGTTTCACTGGTAGCAGATGTACCTTAGAAGTAAAACAACATTTAAAATTAAATCACTTTATCTTCCTTAATCTATGTCTGCCTCCGTCTCCTCCTGAGTTCCTAAATTTAGTGGAGGCCTTGTGTGATCCTTGTTATTCAGCCACACCACCCCCTCTTTGACTGTCCCTCTTCCTCCCTCTTTACTTTCACTTACCATAAGTGGAGGCCCTGCCCTGGTCTAGACTCTTCCAAACACATCTAATTACACCAATGCCAAGCATTTCCCATCCATCACATAATCTTTCAGAGACAAGGTATTAGCGCTCCCCGTCCCGTCAGCCAATTACCTTCTGCCTTCTGCTTGAGTCACCTGCATTGCAAATGTGACCTTTACTTAGAGGGCTGATTGCATGTTTCCTTGAGTGTGTAAGAGAACGCAGGCTTTTGAAGTGTGTGTGTGTGTATGTATGTGTAAGATCTTTGAAAAGATGTGTTAAGAGAATGAAACTGTGTTAGTGCGTGTGTGTGCATATGCATGCATGTGTTCATACATAACAGCCTGCATAAGCTGCCGATGCATGACTTCAGGTGTATTAAGGTGAGTGTGATGTGCAATATGCATCATGTTTGTGTGTATGTGCATGAAAGGCAGATCTACTTTGTGTATGTGTGTGTGTGCATGTGTGTGCACCCCCATGCATGTGTGAGTCTGTGTGTATTTGTGTGTGTGTGTGTGTGTGTGTGTGTGTGTCTGTGTGTGTGAGTAGGCTGGGGTTAGTGAGCAAACCCTCTCAGACACCCGTCTGACCCCCCTCACCCGCCCTCGTGTGATGGGCTGTCGTGAATGTTAATGTTCTGTGATGGCTGTGGAGCAAATAAGTGTTTCTGACACAGTACAGGCTCCCATTACAGGACCAGGCCAAATGGGCTCGCCAGTGCCTTAATGAGCAGACAGATCAGTCAGCCGCAGCCGCTGTACCAGTCCCACACACTGCTTATGCAGGGACGGACCTCAACACCCTTGACCAGACCCAAGGAAAAACTGGCTTTGGCTTCTGCCATCTGAAAACCTCCTCACTTCAGTCTGTTTCTTTAAAAATTGCTCACTTACTTAGAGGCCAGGAAAGGTTTTCTGACTTGAGACCAATTCAAAATGATATGGGCCTACTTTTGTGGAAACAAACATTCATTGATGAGTATACTTCTTAATGGGCAATAACCCATATATTAAGAAGTATACTCATCACTGCCAGTACTTTCTTTGTTTTCACACTTATCAATACCTGGTACCCTATATGTGCTTGGGATTTGGAGTTGAGAGTGCTGCTACTTTATGTCACCACCTTTGTGGAAGTCATGGTAGATTTATTTGAAACAAGGCATTGCCTTCTTCACCTCTGTGAAAAACGTGATCTTTGTACAAACAAAATTTACAGTTTTTCAATGTATAGGCAATATTTGAAAACCAGTCAGGCAGTCGACATGTCTACATAACAAATAAAGTCATATTTCTTATTAAGAAAACATTCCTATATAATCTGATCTGTCTCTCACTTTTACATAGAGGATATCCTGTCTAGTATTGTAATTTATGGCACTAATGTTTGGCATGGTTGTCCACGAAGTTTACAGCTGATCCGTGCAACTGAGTACATTAATACCACTATGTGTTGTATGCTATAAAACAGTCACACGTGGCCGACGATTCCCTGTACCTGGATGTTCAACAACAGACATTTGAATACACAAAATCTTTACTGAACCAAGCCCTCGCTCGCTTTCTGTCATAGATCTTATTTGCACATTTCAGCATTTCATGTCATCAGTATTTCTCTAAGAAAAAAAATAATCATTTTAAATAGTTATCCATGCATTTTGGTACAGAGGAAATTTTGATGTCAGTAAAATGCCACTTGTCAAATAGAATAAGGTACAAAAACAGAAATTGGGAATACTTGTGGAATATACTGCTGAAAGGAAAACTAAAACTCTAGTCCATTGTGAAGTCCCAGTTAGCTGGGCATCCTGTGGACACAGTCACAACCAGTCCACTGCAGTTACAAGCTTGTGAACAAAGACACTGTCTCTCTCTTCTCCCTCTGGATTGTCAGGAGAAAGTACAGCTTGTAAGTTGAGTCAAACAGTTATTTCTGAGGAAGGTGAAAAACACATCGCTTGGCTGACTCATCACAATTTGGATAGAAAATGAATCCCCCCTCCGCCTGCAGGAGAGATCAGAAAAAAAGAAACGCTATGAGGAAAAAGGGAGCAAAGGGTAAAGATGGAGAAGCCAGGAAGCAGACATTAGGCTTGATTGAGACGCATGGCAGACGGAGAATCACGTAGCGCGTCAGAGCACATCCTCACAGTTGGCCGGGCTGTCTCTCAAAACTCTCCAAATAGTCTAAAGTCGACCTGTTGGAGTTACTGAGTCGTCACACTACATGTTGTAGCCCAGGAGCAATGGGCCCACAAAGGTGTCTCTTTTCCTCTCTCTGCGGGACTTGTTAGAGGTGCTATTTTGGAATCCAACTGCCTCATTCTCACTGCAAAAAAAACATTGTGAGATTTACTACACACAGTACTTCATACAACCGTAGTTTCCAGTGAAAAGCAAAAAGAAACACTGGATTTGAATGTTAAACATTTAAATGTTGTCACAGTAGCTAGTGCAAGAGTAACAACTAGTTTTCATTCATAGCCACAAAGTTACAACTGTATTCATGCTCATACACATCAGCCTGTACATCAGATGTGGCTTCCTCAAATATGTACAATGATAGCGTGCATGTGGTTTGCATATGGACTGCTGCTGTCGCAGCTGATGTACATACTTCATCTTCACATACAGCAAAAGCTGGAGCTACTAAAGGATTGTTGGGAGATTCATAATGCAAATGGAGTGAAAATTTTAAGCAATCTTACCCTGTAAATGGGGCGGTTAATTGTTTGTACTTTCCAGGTTGTACCTTAGCCTTGAGGTAAGGTACAGACAGACCTTGAGAAATTCTTCTTCAGCTGCTGTAGAGCTGTTAATGTTCTTCTTCTTGAAAACAATAGCTTCTACAGTGAGACAGACAACACCGTCTTTCTGCAATACATGCAGAGAACTGTGATATACTGGGTGTAGTAATAGGTGCAACAGAAAACTCTTCTATTGTTAGCTGTCGTAAGAGAAAACAACTCTGAAACCTTCGAATAGAGAGAGCAGCAAAGCAATGCTTTTCAGCCTGGTGTTAGTTACTTCTGCTTGGGAAAGGCCCATAGTTAAAGCACATCAATTATTGTTAAGGTTAGGCAAATGAAACACCTGCTTAAGGACAGAGAAAGTTCATGGCTAGAATTGCTGATAAGGCAAATGGTAGCTGGAGGTCTTTGTCAGCTAATGAACTCCATGCTGACATCCTCAGCACAGCTGACCGTAATGCCAAATAATATATTTCCCAACAGTTCAAGCACTTGAAGTAACATTGTGCACATTCTCACACTGCAACCAACCAGTCAAGTACAGTTCAGGTGTGTGCTTCGCCAGTAACGCTGTAACAGTTAAAGATTGGGTTAGCTTGTTTTCAACTTGCATAACGGCAACTTTAAAACCACTACAGATTTGTGCCTTTCGTATTCACAGCACATGATCAAACATTCAGCAGCAATAAATATCAACAATCATGTAGATGGATGGGCTGGTTATAACTGCAGCAGCAGTCTGCAGCATCATCTGTGTAAACAACATAGCGTGCAAACATGTCTTAAACTGAAACGCTGCGATTGGCCAGTCCGCTTTTGACTGCAGAAGACATCTGTTTTAAAGGAATAATCTCTAAACTCAGCACCAAAAAGCAGACTGAATATGGTGGCGCATGCTTACAGTCAGATATTTCATTTTTTCATATATTTATATGTTATTTGAGTGAAGGTCAGGATCACATCCACACTCCTGTGGTCAGAACTTTGGTAAGGTCAGACAACTTAAGCAAATGGTTATTATTATTATTATTATTATTATTACTAATAATAATGTTTTAGATATTACAAGTGAAATCATACTGCAAGACTGCTAGATAGTTTGACATAAATATGGGAAAATTAAGAACATATATTTAGAATGAACATTATTGTGACTTGCTAAATACTTTAGTTAACTGCTGTGAGTTATCGTAACATGGCTGCATGTTGATAATAAGCTGTTTCATAGACCTGGGAATCTGTGAAAGTTTAAAGTTTGGGCTCAAGGTTAAATTTTTATAATGTGTACCAGCAGGTTTTTTTGTTGAGTCTGGAACAACAACAACAACCCAGAACGGAGAAATAATGGGATATAAAAATATTCCATACTTTCCACAGTTAA
Organism: Paratilapia polleni; assembly: GCA_015106735.1. NCBI lineage: Eukaryota > Metazoa > Chordata > Actinopteri > Cichliformes > Cichlidae > Paratilapia > Paratilapia polleni. Next base: position 30,973 of record VUQI01042808.1, on the reverse strand, counting down.
ACACTGACCCATTACTTAAAAGAAAAAAAAGAAAGAAAGAAAGAAAAAAAAACTTTTCTTTCCAGAGAAACCTGAGGGCCTCATTTATATGTTTTGTATGACCTCCTGAACACGATGGAAAATGGAACCAAAGGTCAGTGTTAAGTCTCCCCTGGCTTTTGTTCTTTAAAACAACAATATTGTATTGATCTGTCCTGAATGATAAACACAAATGTCTTGGTAAAACACAGCCTCTTTTGACCTTTAGCAATTACTTCTACATGGTTTTAGTGGTACTGTAGATGAAAAAATAACAATGTCCAACTCATTTTCTTTAGTTTTTACTTTTTGTGTGTAACCTACACCTTACCCAAGTGACATAGGCTTTAGGTAAATTTCACAGAAGGTGCTACTTACATTATACATGAATAATGATTGAGATCTTGTAGCACATTTACATCTAAGACAATTAACTATTAGAACTTTGCTTACTGCTTATCACACCACTGTCGCCTCACAGCAAGAAAGTTCCCGGTTCAAATCTTAGCTGAGGCCTTCCTGTCTGGAGTTTGTATGTTCTCCATGTACTCTGGCTTCATTCCACAGTCCAAAGACTGTTAGGTTAACTGGGGATACCAAATTGGCTGTGGATGTGAAGTAGATTAAGTGCATGAATGTATGGTTACAATGTGACTTTAGTCTAGAGTGGATTGAGTGGTCAGTAAGACTAGAAAAGTGCTATTTAAATTACATTAGCATCATTGCTTCAATCATGTGAGAATGCATTACCAAAAACAGTTAAATGTGTTTTTGAATTTTGATTCCTTGTTACCATGTGCTTAGTGAAAATAAAATAAAATATGCATGTTCATAAAATTCCCTACTGAGTCAGTACAGAACATCAGAAACTGGGGACTGATGGATTTTCCTTCCTGAATAGCCCCACTTTTAGGAACAAGACTGCCACTATAAATGATAGGTATCTCACGAAAATGGGATATAGGCTTACACCAGGCTATAAAATAAAAATCGTGATTCATTCTTAAGAACTTAGGCGCTTGCATGTAAAATGTCTGCTATCTGGTGGTGAGCCTACCTGAGTCTAATTTGTCTGACAGAGTCAAAGTGTGTTGCAGTGACCCATGATTAGATCCTCTTAACCTTTCCACTGACCTTAAAAGAGTGTGAGATTACACCCCTGGACTTTTTTTGGGGAACTACAACCATTGCTAAGAATGGTAATGCAACCAGGTAAGCCTCCAAATCTTGGCAGCGTTATACAATTTATATATTTTTTGTTCTTCTAAAATACAATGAAGAGTAGAGAATATTATATGCCATGATTAGCATTTTCTATTCATTACACTAGTGGTTAGTGAATTGGGAAAGACTCAGTTCACCCAGTTCGTCATGGACAGACAGCTGAGATGATGATGAAAAGCAATGCACCTCAGGCTAGAACCTCTTGACCTGTGGAAAGACTGCAGGGAGGTGATGGCAGCAAGGGGCTGATAAAGGCCAGTCACTGGGGCCTAAAGGCACATCCTGGACATGTCCTTTTGGCAGTAGGGGTCCTGCCACAAATACACAAGCGATGACACAGAGACCATATCTCCAAGCAGTGGAGGAAGAATAATAGGTGACACTTCAGATCCTAAAGCAGTGGGGGAAATATTCTACACCTCATCCTCGTGGCAAGTGAGAGATGACAAGACAAACAACTCTTGGATTTAGTTCTGTCATTCACCACAGAACTGGGAGCTACTGGATCCAAATACATTTCTGTACTACTTTGTCTGACTCAACAAACTTTTTTCCCCCCTCCATGACTCTGTTTTATATCAATATATTAATTTGCTAAGATCAACCATGCCAAGCATTCACGTCAACTGACATTTAGATGTAATTTAATCCTAATAAAAATATGTTTTTGGAGTCATGTGATTACACACCAACAGGCTATTTTGTTTATCGTAGTTTTGAGAATACAGTTTTAATATGCTGCATTATAATTGGAATAAAAGGCCATTCCATTGATTCTTAAAAGGGCTGCAAAGGCTGTTACAGCAAAGTGGCTATACTGCTCATGTGTGTGTGTGTGTGTGTGTGTGTTGAGGTTATATAATTAGGCCTGCAGATGGGCCTACAGCCCAGTGTACATCTCACACAGCTGTTCAGTAGTATC
>VUQI01042807.1:10016-33215 GCA_015106735.1 Paratilapia polleni | reverse complement strand
TTGTCAGCACCTGGGGTACCAGAAGCTCAAAACAAGAGTCAGTAGCAGAATAAGCTGTTTGGCATTGGCAGAGAAGATTCGGCAAGTTCTTTATGGGCGCAACCCACATACTCAAATCTGCTGCTCAACCCACAAATGCATTTTCCTTACAAATGTGGCACCATTTAAAGGGAAATAAACAGACTTTCCAACGGTATGAGATTTATTGCCAAGAAGCATTGTTACAACAAAGAAATAGTCAACCAAACACAAATTTCCTTACTTTTTGTGCTAAGTGTATATATATATTCTGAGAACATTCTAACTGTGAGGAAAGCAAAACACAAGCAATTTCATACATGTACAACAAAATTAGAAATTCAGCAGCAGAGATGACCAACACTGCAGCAAAAAATACAATCCTTGCTCCAGGAAAAATATCAGTGTTCTGTTTCATTCTCTGCTCCAACTCTACACAGCTCATGTGTGTCTGGTGTATAACCTTCATCCAGGTAGAGTTTGCTGAGTCATTTTTTTTTTTTATAAACCATCTAATAATGACCACAGAGCAACATTACAAGAGTAACGTTGTATATTTCAATCACTTTTTTCAGTAAGAGGGTGCAAAGTAATGAGGCATAACCTGCATAAACTGAACTGACTTTGTATCAGCCTGGCATATCATAGTGCTGATTTAACCCCTTAAGCCCTACGCAGCTGTATTAAAATTCTGCCTGCAAAAATCATCACCAGTGGCCATTACACAACTGTAAGTCTAAAAACAAGCATCAACTAACTCTACTGATAAGAGATGCATGGGATAATTTTGAAAGAGGGGTCTCCATGTCCCCAGAGTGACAGTCTTCTAACAATGAGTCATTAAACACTGACCACATGGAACAACAAGGCTGGTTTTGTTTTCACCTTGTAAGACTGTGCTGACGTGGCAAAATGTTGTCTTGGAGACCAACTACAAAGGTGGTTTTAAATGCTTTGGCAGGTGTTTATATGTGCATCTGTGGTCACTGTAAGTTATTTTTCTGGTGCAAAAGCATGAATGAAAGGTTTAAGGTTAGGCCCGTGAAAATCAAAAAACTTATCTCATTTATCTCCCGTTCAAGGTCATCCTCTCTGGCACGTCCAAACAGATTTCAGCTCTACTGCTAAATCCCATTCTGACCACTTTTACTGTGTGCTTTAAAGTTTGACCACAGACCTCTTTCAAACTCAGCCAACTGTGGAGTATCTTCACTGGTGATGAAAATTAGGTCTCAAGCTACGACTGAACAGTTTTTGGTTGGAGTTTTTTGCCTACACCAACACGATCTTTACTCAGCACCTGTCCTACTCACCAGATTAGGCTCCCTGTGACCTTGTCCACTTCCTGACAGTCAAAAACAAGTTGGATCACCATTTTGACACACTAGAAGAGATCCAGCATTGCAGTGCGACAGAATGGGACTTCCACTCAAAGATCTAAAAATAACACCTGGGCTGAAAATGGTTTGCCAAATTTAAATCCAGTAATGTTTTTGACTGTTAATGGCCCATTCCTGAAACTTTTTGAACACACCTTGTATTTTCAAAAATGGGTGCAGTTCCACCGGTGTGATCCATTGCAAGATGGTCTCTAGTGAAACCTGGTGTTAAGATTCTTACCTAAAACTCTGCCAACTTTGATGCAAAATGGTAAAAGGACAGGGATTTATATACCGCTTTTCTAGTGTAATTGACCAGTCAAAAATGCATCAAAGAGTGCAGTCAAAGATATCCATTTTAATGATAGGCGTCCTCTTCACTGAATGTGCTGTTCAAGTGCATTCTCATCCTGGGCTTATGCTGCTTTGTCAGGCCCTACTTTAGAGACCTACAAAGTCTGCATAAGGCAGTAGAATCTGTGGTGGTGGTATAAGTCGGATGTGTATCAGCCAGGAAACCATGGTTCATGTCCCGTTTTTTTCACCTTTGTGTTTTTGCACGTGGTTTTGCTTTTTTCCACTAACTGTTTACTTCCGGTTTGCCCACTTTTTTACTTTCTTTACTTTCTTCTTCTTTCACTTATTGGTTTGGGTTAAAATATGCCCCTTTACAACAGCAGCCCTTTGTGTTGAGAAATGACAAGTTGGGAGTGACAGCTCCATCTGACTAATGCTATAACCCGGTGCATCACGCACCACCGTTAAAGGACAACCCGAGACATGCCAGCAACTTTGACAAAATAGTATTTTATGCACTAGGAATCCCCTGGCTATAATCAGAAATCCTTTTAAAAAAGAGATTGCTTCTGTCTTTTGTAACCTTGTCCTGGTGCAGGGACATAGTGGAAAGGAGTAATTATTCTAGCTGTCCACAAAGACTTGTTCATTTTACTTGCACTATCTAAGTATGCAAGTAATGTTTTCTTCCTGCTTGATGCTCACAGATAAAGTGGCTGTGTGTTGTGAGCTGCTAAAATGCAGGTGACCTACTGTACAACTCAATACTGTCCCTGAATGCCTTCTCTCCAGAGCTCTGCAGCTGCTGCTCTTCCAGCGTCTCTCCCTCGCTAATTTTCAAATATTACCCAACGTCCCGCATTTTAATCCTCCTTTAAGGAACAGAAACAGGATTTAAAAAAGACTTGAAGCAAATGCCAACTCCTCTGTTTCAGTATGGATGACCAATTGGTAAAAAAGTGAGCAATGGCGATAAATCAACTTTGAAATATAATAATGATGATGAATGAGTTCTTTGAAGAAAAGAGATATGGCTGACCCGTCTTTCCTCTCTGTGCATGACGGAGCAGGAAACTAGGGAGAGCTGGAAATGTGTAGTAGCAGTACTCCTGGTAAAAGCTATAAAATAAAGTACTTAGATGGATAGTTGGGGCAGGTAGTGTATGTGCAATGTGAGTGTGTGAATGTATGTGTGTGTGTGTGTGTGTGTGTGAGTGACTGCATGAGGGGTGTAGACTGAACAACTTGATGGAGCGGTAAATTTCACTTCTCCTTCTTGCCTGTATGTTTCCCCCAGCAATCGGTCCATCCCAAACACATATACACACACACACAGAAACAAACATGCAGACACACACATGCTCGTACCTTACTAGCCGCTCTGCTCTGGCTTGACCCTCCTTCACACTTGAACTACTTTGCTGTGGAGAAAAAACCTACGGCACTCATTCAAACATACACAACACACACACACACCGCAGCCCTTAGATAGAAACATAACCAACAGTCTGTTTTTGTCGTTTACACAGAGAAAAAAAAAAAAGATGCATCTCAGCTCTGATGCCCCTCACACACACTCAAGATTCGTCCGAATCTTTATCTGTCACTGACTTTGACATCCTCAAACACAAAGGCAAGAACACAGGGACAGATAGCGAGAGTAATAAAGAAAAGATTTACCATATCGGAACAGAGAAAAGACGGACTGAAGGGAGCGGGTAGGATGTGAGGGGAGATAGCGGAAAATAAACGACAACGTGTGAAAAGATGGAGAGCGGGGGAAATAACGAAGCGGAGGAGAAGAAAGTGAAAGAGAGGAGGAGGAGCAGGGAGAGTGAGAGGAGTAGAAAGAGCGGGCTGATGTTTGCTGACAAGGGCAGAAGCGAGGCCTCCTCTGAGAGCAGTCTGATGCAGAAACAAATGAGGCGACAGGAGGGAGCAGACAGCTCCGTCACACACTCTGATGTGTGTGTGAGAGATTGTGTGTGTGTGTGTCTTTTCATAAGTGTGAAAAACCCCAGAGTGGTTGTCACTGTTTCTGACACTCAAACCAAAGGAAAACATCCACCTTCAAGAAAGCCACAACAGTAATGCTCATAGGTGCATTTCACAAGGACACAGAGGACAGTGGAAGAGAGAGGAGAGGACATGAGAGGAGAAAAGGAGGGGGAAAAAGCAAGTGCAAAGAGGATTTTTCTGCTGCTGGTAAAGAGGACGTTAGTGGGACACATGGGAGAGTCAACAGTGGCACGACGGCACACCAGCCTTTCAGTCAGGGCTGTGATAACTCACACAAACACCACGGATGGCAGTGTGGTATAAACTACCAGCATGTGTCTGCTGTGCTGGGCTTCTGAGGAGGCAGTTAGCAGAGTAATGGGCACTCAGCTGCTCACGCAGCTTGTTACAGGACAGACAGAGATATGAAGAGACAACTATGGAAGGTAGCTGGAGAGAGAGTGACATAATTATGTAATTGTTAAGGATGTGGCTCTGTGTACAGAGCAAAGTGTTCAAGTGTTGAGTCAGTGAACTGCAAACTTAATAAGAACCCTGACAATTTCAACTTAATATTGCCTTAATATTGCTATAAATGTCCAGTCTTATTAAAGCACACTTTAAAAAACAAAGCAAAACAAACAAAAAAAAAAAAACACATTCATGCATTGCTGAAGTGAACTGGAGATCTGTTGCTTGGTTTTGCTTGTGCTGGTGGTTGAGAAAAATTACATTTAGCCAATCAAATTGCTAGTGAGGTGGTTGCTCATGAAAATTGATGAACAAAGTTAGTAACATGCGGCTAGTTTGGGCCATGCTAATTGCTAACAGAGGCTATGTTAGCTTGCCTCATAAGTGATTAGCTGTTATTGCTATGACGATTGTGTTTGCAAAGATACCCCCCAAACATTAGGCATGCCCAGTGTTTAAGCAGTGCTTAAACCTCTGCTAAGTCAGTGTTATTTTAATTTTAGTCTTCTAATCAAAATGTACTTTAGTCTTAGTTCAATTTAAGCCATCTGATTTTTGTTTGATATACTCAACAACATTTAAAGGCATTTTAGTCTTTAGACTATGGTTACCAGGGTTAATCTCAGTTCAGACTTATTGGAAAGACCCAGCGTCCATGTCCCAATTCATCACAGTTCATCATTTTCAAAAATCATTTTTTAATCCATGCCTCATAGGGTGTTAATCCAACCCTATGAGGCATGGATTTGGAGAAACATTACAACCCTATTTCTTTTTCTTCTGACATTAATTCAAGACTCAAAATGCTTGTTGTCAACCTGGTTATAACATATGATAAAGTGAAATACTTAAGCTAGAAGACCACTGAAGTACTAGTCAGGTACATAAGTATTTGGACAATGACACAATTTTTAAAATTTTGCATCTGTACACCACCACAGTGGATTTTAAATTGAACAGTCAAGATGTGACTGAAGTGTAGACTTTCAGCTTTAATTTGAGGGGTTTAACAAAAGTATTGGGTTAGCTGTTTAGGAATTACAGCCATTTTTTTAGAGGCTCAAACTGGACAATTGCCTGTAAAGCAGTTTCATGGCCAGATGAGGCCTGTTCCCTCATTTTTCATGACAAATTAAGCAGATAAAAGATCTGGAGTTGACTGAACTTGCATTTGGTAGCTATACGCTGGATTTCAATGCAAGTGAGGGAAGCCATCATTAGGCTGAAAAACCAAAATAATCCTATCAAAGAGATAACAAAAACTTTAGGAGTGGCCAAATCAATAATCTGGTACACTCTTTAAAAGAAGGAATGTGCTGGGCAGCTCAGACCCCAAAAGGCCTGAAAGACCACAGAAGACAACTCAGTGGATCATGGCAGAATTCTTTCCTTGGTTAAAAAACACCTTCACAACATCTAGTCAAGTCAAGTACACTCATAAATAGATTGGCTTATCATTGTCAAAGTCTACAATCAAGAGACAACTTCATGTATGTAAATATAGAGAGTTTTACAACAAGCTGCAAACCACTGGTTATAATCAAGAACAGCAACGCCAAATTAGACTTTGCCTGAAAACCTCTTAAGGTTCCTGTCCAGTTCTAAAGAAAAAAAAAAAAGATAAAAAGAAATTTGGACAAATGAAACCAAAATTTAAAAAAAGCATAAAATATGAAAAGGAAAGGAACAACCCATGATCTGAAGCATACCACATCATCTGTCAAACATGGTGGAGGCAGTGTTATGGCCCGGGAATGTATGGTTGCCGGTGGAACCGGGTCAATAGTGTTTATGGATGATGTGACGGCTGATAGACTGTTATTCTTGTGGCAGAATAACGTACTTTATGACTCTGATTGGATTTTTCTAATCATTGCCCTGCTGCAGAATGAACTGGGGCTCGATGAGATTGTCTTTGTGGCATTATGTGATGGATAAAAATCTTAACAGCTTTAAATCCTTTACACTGTAGGTAGGAAGGTAGCACAGGGAAGTCACTGCATCGTCAGCAACATTCAAGCAGGTGGCACACTCAGCCCTACCACCCAGTTTTATGAAAGTAACAGCAATGGAGGTTAAGTTAACTTGCTGAGGTTCAGGGTTTATTTGTCATTATATACATATATATTAGTAGTATACTGATAGCAGGAAAACACTCTTTGCTTCAGTGAAAGAGGACATCATAGAAGAAGCTTGATGGTTTCCCTATTGTAGGCATTTCAGCTTGGGTAAGATACCTTTACAGAGACCCAAAAATGTTAGTGTGAACAAATTATATTGTCTCTAATAGAGCTTTTTTTTTCAGATTTAGCTGGCTTAGTAAAACATGTTGTAAAACATACTGACATAAGCCAAAGCTGGGCATACACACTAATTTTGGGGCTGTTCCAGACGAAAGGTGGCCAATGTGAAAGAATTGTCACAATATATTTGGTTATGGCTCCAAAACAATAATCATACATTTTAGAGTAAGAGAGGTTCAAAACATGTAGCTTTCAATGAACTTAGAAGGATGCTAAAATCACACATTGGGTAGACACATTAAGATCCAATGACCCACACTTCTTCTCTCTGTGGTTGGGTGGTCTGTCAGGAGAATAAAATTGTCTTCATGCTCTACGAGAGTGTACTCTTAATGTTGCTCTGTCCCACAAGCTAATTAGCATGGAGACGAAGACAAAGCGCCTTGAAATTAGCAGTGGGAAGAAGGATTGGAATCAATGGTACTTACACTGTATGAGTATGTGCTTGTGTGTTGTACTACAGGGAGCTGTAGGCCTCTAGTGTTGCCGTTCACAGGGCTAATATGCATAGCCACCTCCCTGCTGGGAAAGATTAATATTTTAAGCCTTTAGTGGTGGCTACCGGCTGCCTTTTCCTCACTGTCTGCTGCTTCCACTCTCATTTCTTTCTACTCATTGTGTCTATTTTGGCTACCCACCACATCTCCATGTGCACCGATGGACTCCACTCCTGCAGTATCTCAGCAACTTTTAATTCTTTGTCTTCTCTTTCCACAACATCATCAGCAAAGCTACCACCAGCATTCTGTGTTTTTTATTACATATAATTGTATCAAACTCTTACTTTTAGTACATAAACTTTTTATGCTATTATTTTTTCCTCTTTCTTTTTCTTTTACACTCTCTTTACCCCCCATACGTCCTTCTCTACATTAACGTGTCCCTGGTGTCTTGTGTTTCAGTTGAGTGAGTCATCTGTCTTCAGTGCTGCATAGCTCCATTCAAGGCTGCCATCAGTGTGACAATTAGGCCAGTAAATAAAGATAATGTGAGCCATCCGGGGTCCTTAACTGCTGCACTGCAATTAACAGAGCTGATTGGTGGGCAAAGCCTCAACAAGGATGGTGGGAAATTAGTGAGACAGAGAGGAAGTATTGGTGTAGTCAGGTTTCCATTTCATTTTCAACAGAGTGGAACTACCCTTAACAGTAATATGTTGGCAGAATAAAATGTTGCTTTTATCAAGTATGTCACTCTGTATATACTTTTGGCTGTTTGCCAAAGCTCATATCCACAGGCAAGTATTGGAATGTAGGTAAATTTAAAGCTTTACCTTTAGGCTAAGATCCTTTTTCACCATTCAGTACAAAACCTGCTGGTCTTGTGTTCCACCTTATGATTCAGAGATACATAAACACCATCACTCAGGGCAGTAGCCGAGCCCTAACCCAGTCCCCCATTTTCCTCCACAATAATATATAGACAGAAAGAGCCAAAAGGAGTTTTCCTTGCAGGATGGCTTGGCTCACCTTCAGTTGCCTTGCTTAGCCTTAGACTCAAATCTGGAATTTTGTTTGCTTTGCCCTGGTCTTTAGATATCCATCTCTGAGATTTGCACCTTCACCCCACTACAATGGAGGAGAATACATTTTTTACTTAAAAAAATGTACAAAAATTTTTTTTTATAATAATACACACATGAACCAGAATGTTATTGGCACTCAAAGAAACAGTAATGGTGATTAATCAAACAATGGTGGATGTCAAGTCCAGGATATATTAGATGTTAAATAACCCTGTCAGGTCTAAGTAGCCCTAAACATAAGCTATCAGAATATGTGATTTTTGGCTTTTGAAAATTGTTCTCCCATGTCCTGGACAAAATTAAATTAACATTCTAGTTGATACACATCAAAAACTGTTCACATTTGTTTCCAAACAAGGGGGTTTTGTTTCTCTCCTAAATGTATGGTCAGGGTTACTGCACATTGATAATGATTTAGGACTTAAAGAGATAAACAGTCAGTTTTTACAGTCAGGACGTGGGAATGGGCAGTATAAGGATCTGACCAACTTTGACAAAGGCCAAGTTGTTATGATCAGATGACTGGATCAGACCATTGCTCATACACAGATCAGGTATAACATTATTACCACCTGCCTAATATCGTGTTGGTCCCCCTTTTGCTGACCATAAGCAACAAACTGTGATGCACTGTGTATTGTGACACCTTTCTATCAGAACCAGCATTAACTTCTTTGGCAATTTGAGTTACAGTAGCTCGTCTGTTGCATTGGACCACACGGGCCAGCCTTCACTCCCCACGTGCATCAATGACCCTGTTGCTGGTTCACCACTGTTCCTTCCTTGGACCACTTTTGATAGATACTGACCACTGCAGACCGGGAACACCCCACAAGAGCTGCAGTTTTGGAGATGCTCTGACCCAATCTTCTAGCCATCACAATTTGGCCCTCGTCAAACTCACTCAAATCCTTACGCTTGCCCATTTCCCCTGCTTCTAACACATCAACTTTGAGGACAAAATGTTCACTTGCTCCCTAATATATCCCACCCTCTAACATGTGCCACGATGAAGAGATAATCAGTGTTATTCACTTGACCTGTCAGTGGTCATAATGTTATGCCTGATCGGTATACATTGAGACTTAGGTGTGGGGTTCCTCAACAGTGGTAGTAGCCACTGGAGGGACAAACCATTTATTAGCAACAGGGTATATGAGGATGTGCTGGAACAAGTCTGTTCTGTGGAACATCCAACTTGCAGTTTTAGACTACTTAAAGGACCTGCTGTTAACGTCTTGGTGCCAGATACCGCAAGGCATCGTCAGAGGTTTGTAGAGTCCACACCTTGAACAGGTCAGACCTGCTGGTCAGGATGCAGTTAGCCACAAATTTATGGCTGTAGAAAGACCCCAGAAGCAAGTTTAAATCCAGGGCCTTCTTGCTGTTGCCTAAAGTGCCAGATATCAGTAACATCCTAACTTATGAGGTGGATTGAAGAAAATGTGCTACAAAGCATTAAAGGTACTTTTTGTAATTACCCTAAGCACAGTCAGACAAATACATTAACCACCAGGGAACAGGATTTTACCAGTGGGTGTGTTGAGAGGTCTTCAAATCAAGGCTGCTGTTTAATTTTTGATATTTCTTTTTCGCCTTTAACGATTGTTTATTAAGAGAAAGAGCACATACATTGTTTTTATGCTTACTGACACTTGCTTTATGGAAGTCAGCCAATTTAAGTTCATCCTTAATTGCTACTGCCATGCATCCCTAGATGTATGGTAGTAGCACAGACAGAAACAAAACCTTGACAGTCAGAAACAAAACCTGGTTTGGCGCAGTTGCAGGGTGTTAGTGAAATGACTGATAGCAGGAGTAAAAGAAAGGAAGGTGGAGCAAATGGAAAAAGGATCATGAGGTATTCCACAGTTGGCAGAGCATTGCTGTGCAGCTGATGAGTGTTTGCCCATTGCCAGCTTGCAGGGTAAGTCTGTTGGGCAATGCCAAGACTTCCCACTGTGGCTTCTGCTTCCCGACACCTGTCCCACAGCAGCAGTTGAAGAATTAGCTTGGCATCACAACAAAAACACCCAGAGGGAGATTTCCAGTCTGCAAATCTGGCTACAGATCTGAGGGCGAGAAGAGGCTGACAAACTGAGAATCAAACTCTATTCTTCTCTGTGTTTCCCAGTCTGTGGTATGATAGACATCTTCACTCTAAATGGAACCACAGCTATGAAACCATGGGGAGATAAAGTCAATACAAAGTGCATTCCACTTTGGCCAACTGCATTGATAGGGATGATTTTACCCTGAATTTGAACAAACTGAATGTTGGACAACAAGATGGATTTCTGGCAGGTTAGAAAATTTAGTTGGTTGTCTTGTATTTTGAGCTCTTCCAGTGTCCAAATTTCTAAATAGCTGGTGTCAAATGATCCTTTACCTTTTGTTTTAATTACGCTAGAGTAGTATTTTATATGTTAACTATAGCCTTTACTCACACTTTGCTGTGATATAAAATTGAACTTGGTAGACCAAGATCTTCTTTCATTTATAGTGGTTTTTGTCAACATTGTTTACAGCATGATAATCTTGTCTGATCACATTTTATTGGAATTGTTAATGGACAAAAGTGACTGCAGATTCTGTGCTCACATCTAGTGTGAGTTCCATGTCGATTGAACTGTGCAGCGTAGAAAAGTTGCAGCTTGTTAAGGAACAGAAAGGCAAATTAAAGTGTGTATTGAGTCAACACAATGTAAAATATCAATAAAACTTAAATACTAGACTTAATACTAGAACCATCAAAGGGGGTCATTTTGAACCCTTGGCATTTTCAAATCATGTAACTCTATTCAAATAAAACCTCATCATTTCTTATTTCATTAGTTTTACCTAAAATGGGTTTAGTCATCAAATAGTAAATGATGAGGTGTTGTTTACACACATTTTGATACGAAGGCTGCCATATCATGAGCCAGAGCTAGCTAGATGTGATTGATAGAGGGGACTGGAGTTAGAGAAACGATGAATAATTATTGCAGGGCTGAATGGTTTGGGGATGGGATATTGAGCGGGGGGCAGAGCAGATGACTGGACACGTGGAGAACTGGGTGGAAAGCTGGAGCAGTGGGGGAACCTTAGCTGAACCGAGCAGAGTGCAGACTTTAGCCAACTAATGAGTAACTGAAGAGTGTGACTGATCTCTGGTTGTTCTCGAGGAGAGAAGAGGGTTGGAATGTTGGTGGTTGGAGAAGTGTTGACCCTTCTCTGTTGGACTGTAAGCTACTTGACAAAAGAGAAGTGGTTCAAAGACAGTTATGGGACATAAATAGATAGTACAGGATTGCTTGAATGCTGAACTTTGTTAAACTTTAGGAAGCACACAACTCTTTAATAGCCCTTTCTTGAACTAAATTGTATACATTCCTCACAAATAGTACAGAAAGGATACACAGGAGTTTTTGAAATAGCATATTAAGGATTAGTTGGTGTGATTGAGCCTAAATACATTTGGAGAGAACTTCCTTCAGAAGTGTGAAATGATTCGGTGTCGATTAACATTTTAACAGCCACCGGGTTGCCGGTGACCTGTTTAAGCTAGTGGCTTAGCATTTTGTATGAAGATACAGGTTTTTTAATGTTTCCCAATAAGGGCCTGCTACATATAGTTTATACTGGTAACATTATCTAGAATTCAACCATTTAGTTACTTTTACAGAAATGATAAGAAACAATGTACAATTCATTGTGAACAAAAGACAGGGAAAAACAGTGTCCCCACCATTTTCTATTTAGTTTCACCCCAGGAGAGCCTGTTAGCAGTGTGCTCCCGGTTTAGAAGGCCAGTTAGCTTTGTTGTCCCATGAAGCTGTTATTGGCTTTGAACACAGCAGTCATTCCTAAGCCACTGTAGCCAGCATTTCACCTTTCCATCGACAGTAAGAATGAGTAGTTTGGTTGCATATCAGCAAAGCTATAAGTGTGCATATCATGGGAAATTCGATCCTTGTATGTAGCCTGTCAAAGAAGTTTTTAATGATGGTAATAGTTTTTTTTTTTTTTTAGTCATCAAAATGATTCATATGTGTGTTTTGCAGGGTCACAGAAGTGAGTTAAAGCAACTGACTGTTTGGTCAGTAAAAGTAACTATATCACATAAAGTTAGGCCAATATGTCTGAAATTTCACACAGATTTAATTGATAAAATTAAGAAATGGATGTATGTGCTCCCTTGTCACAAGGGGTCACCACAGCAGGTAGCACGATGTGCTTGATTTGGCGGAGTTTTACATCAGATGCCCTTCCTAATACAACCCCAAAGGAGAGTTGAGTCTCCAGCCAGAAGGGAACCAGCAGCCTTTCATACCTTGCATAGCAAATGTATTAACCACTACACTATGGAGGCACAGATATGCATTATATTTACAAGGCCAAAAAAAATCTTGAGTGACATTTGAATTGACTTAGCTCAGGTTGTGTTTTAGTCACATATCAACCAAGCAGACACTAGAAGACTTACCTTTCAAATTAAATCTTATACATGCATTTTTTTGACCTAACAGTTTTCTTTTTTAAAGCTTTTCCACTTCATTGCTCTATTTTAAAGGGTGGAAACCCTAAATTCTTCCTATACAGCACTCACCACAACTTCTTGTTGTCATAGTATGGCAACTAGCCAGTAAGGCTTGAATGCTGGCACATAGGCTGACACAGACTTTCCGTGTCTTACTAACTTCTTCCTCTTGATGCTACAGCTGAGATTCAGTTCCTCTCTGTCTGTCAGGTATGTTGTAGCAGATGGACCAGGACACCAGCAAGGTGGAGACAAGAGAAATCGATAGGGAGTTAAATTGAAGAATCTGTGCCCATTACTTTCCCTGTTTCCCCTCTTTCTCTTTGTGTGTCTGTGACAAGACGGCTGCAGTAGTGGGCTGCACATATGTCCCATTCACATCCACTCATTTACAGAACGACTCAGTGAGTTTGCAGAAGAAGCCCACATGTGCACCTTCAAGGCAGAAGGAGGAGAACTGAGGGCAATTTTTTTTGTTTTGTTTTGTTTTGTTTTCTAACTTTTCTGTGACTGCAGCATTCCACGTGTAAAGATATTTATTCTTCTAGGCCAACCTTTCCTAATTTAATCTTTTCTTTTGCGGGTGGAGTACCAAGGAATTTCCAAAGTATGTAATGTATACGCCTGTGTAAAAAACTGATTTGTGACTGAAAACTTCCTAGACTGTATCTCAATTTTCAGCACTTTTGATGCTAAGTTAAAACACATACTCAATGCAACAGTCTCTCTCTGTGCTATGGCTCCATGGCTTTATATCTCTGGTCAGTCTGTCCGGCCTCCTTCACCCCCTGTCCTCAGGCTCATTACTCATTTCACACCATGCAACAGAGCAGAACAATTGAGGATCACATCTATTTCAATCTGAAATAATCACCATCGTGAAATCTAATAAATTATGCAGCACTCAATAGCTCAGCACCAGCCCACTCTGTTTTAACGCCAAGCTAATGATGCCAGAACATTATTCTCAAAGTCATTGTGGAACAGCTCTATGCACTTCCTGTTCACAGATGATTTGCAAAAGTCTGAGGTATTTACAGGCAGAAAAAAGACACTTTAAATCATTATTTATCCTTGCTAATGGCACCGCTCTAACAATGGAAAAGTTCATTTGTCAGTGGGGTCCAGACACACAACAGTTGGATAGATTGCATTTGAAGGACTTTGCCTTTTACTTTACTATCTCTCAGAGTGTGGTGAAAATTGGTGATCATCAGTTTCTCTCCCTTCAGGTACAGTCCACACAGATATATTTCTGTTGGCTTCCTACTGGATTTTACGGTAACTTGTGTGCATTTTTGAGGGCCATAAGGGTACATATATTTATATTTATTTTATTTATATATATATTTATTCAATTAACATGAGTACTAGGTCCATATGCCAGATTTAGCCATACAGGCTAATTTTCATGCCTAGTCCCTGGCAGTTTGATTGAATTTATGAACAATAAGGGAAAACCAAAGCATCTAAGCATAGGTAGATAAGACCCAGAATTAATGAAAATTAAAATAAAAACTTAGCCATAATATATATATATATATATATATATATAAGATCAATTTAAAAACAAAAACAAAAACAAACCCTCACATACATACGCCAAAGCATAAATACTAAAACTTAGAGAATGAGTAAAAACAGTGACTTACAGTGACTTATGTTCCCAAGTAGTAAAAGGTACGAATTTAAACTGTTTCTCTAGATTTTATGGATGAAAATTAGGAGACAGTCAGTGTCTCCATGAAATACAAAAAGATATTAGGTAAAATATTAATTTTACTCTCAGATTTCCTCATTTAATTATGTCATTTCAAAGCATTTAATACATTCTGACAAGTTTCATTCTGTATCTGCCATGTGCACTGGCAGCATGGTGGTTAGTGCAGTCACCTCACAGCCAGAAGGATGTGTTCAGTCCTCCGAAACCTTAAACAGTTTTCCCCTAGTTGGATACAGTATGCAAATCGCTAAACACATTCTCACTCACTAACAGTGATTCTTGAAGCACTGTGTCTGAAACACTTGTGGCAAAAACATTTACCCAGTGTGATGAAATGTAAACACAAGTCACTTTATACTCAATTTGCAGTTTGATAAAGTATTTCTTGCAAAACTGTAACATTGGTCGTAGGATACAGTGGCGGTGTGCTTTACACCACTGCATTCGGTGCTTTGCATTGCGCTTGGTGATGTAAGGCTTGGATGCAGCTGCTCGGCCATGGAAACCCATTCCATGAAGCTCTCTACACACTGTTCTTGAGCTAATCTGAAGGCCACATGAAGTTTGGAGGTCTGTAGCTATTGACTCTGCAGAAAGTTGGTGACCTCTGCGCACTATGCACCTCAGCATCCACTGACCCCGCTGTGTGATTTTACGTGGCCTACCACTTTGTGGCTGAGTTGTTGTCGTTCCCAATCGCTTCCACTTTGTTATAATACCACTAACAGTTGACTGTGGAATATTTAGTAGCGAGGACATTTCACGACTGGACATTTTATACACCTGTGGCCATGGAAGTGATTGGAACACCTGAATTCAATGATTTGGATGGGTGAGTGAATACTTTTGGCAATATAGTGTATATTAGAGGGTTACCTGGGCAACCGGAGCCTGGAATGTCCACTAGCGACCATGATGCATGCAACGCATGACAAGCAAATCACTTCCTGTGTGGCTGCCCCTTAAAGACTAGAGGTAAGGTTAGTGTTCTATGGTGAACACGTAGAACAAATCAGGCGGTGACTGACATGGTCTGAAGAAGGACGGACCATGTGACAGTCTGATCTGTAGCCTATCCCACTCACAGAATACAGGACTTAAAGAAGCTGCTGTTAATGCCTTGGTGCCAAATACGACAGGTCACCTTCAGAGGTCTTGTAGAGTCTGTGCCAGCAAGTTAGAGCTGTTGGCAGCACACAAAGGTCTGACATCATATTAGGCAGGAGTCGCTGCAGAGTTTTGGCTCAGCACTGTTTATGATATCATAAAATATTACAAGAGGTTTAACATGTTAACCTTTTCACCACACTCATAAATAATCCATTGCTCCACACGTCTTAATACATAATATGGTACATGCCCTAAATTGATAAATCCTTTTGACTCTTCTTGCCAAAACCTTTATCCTCTCAGAAAAAAAAGTACCTTATTATATCATTAGTGGTAAAACTGCTTGCCATTGGGGTGGTACCCTCTAAGGTACTGCCACTGTACCCTTGACAGGGGGTATATATTTGTACTCTTTATGTTTTTACCTTACAGACACCAGTCTTGGACCTCTAGTGACAATTTGGTACATTAATTTATGAAAAAAACAGGGAATCAGCAAAAACACTGAAATTGAAGAATAAAATTGATATTTTACCTAATTTCTTTTGGTATTTGTCAAAAAACAGAAGTGTTTGTCTTTGTTTAGATAGTACCTGTAGGGACAGGATTAGACATTTATTGTACCCTACCGTAATAATGATGCCAATATCCAGCCAGTTATTGCTTTTACTTTGCTGTGACTGCCAAAGAAAAAAAAAGAAAGAAAAGAAATTGACTCAAGTGTTTATCTTTTGTTGTGTGTGTCACTTCCATTCCATTTAAAAGCCTGTCTCAGTGACACTCAGCTCTGAGCGACTAATCCACTTCATTCTCATTCTGATCTGACCTGATGATCTAATAAAATAAAAATTCATAGCATGATAATGTACTGAATACTGTAATAATAGCCAGTCAAGTATCTCGTTAAACTTAATTCCTCAAACTTTACATCAGGAACCAAAACAGGTCACAGGCCTATAGCGGGCTGTGGATCCCTCGATGTCATGAAAACCAATATATTTTAATGAGCCTGAGACCTGGGGCCAGACAATAATTTTCTTATTTGGGTCACGGGCTGAAAAGTTGAATAACCTCTGCTATAAAATACATGGTATTTAATGGTATATTCACAGCCTACAGTCTCCACTTATCACCTTGTGGACAAAGAAGGGGGGCGGGGTTGAATTTTACAGACTGGGGGTCACACTGTGTAAAGAGGCCAGTGGAGATACGGTCGGTGATGAGTGTGGTCTATTTAAAGGCTCTCAGGGTTGGACACTATCTTTAATTCTTCAACTACCGGTTGGGCTGTTATCTGCTTTGCACACCACTGGGTGACTGCAGGTCACGTAGACAAAGACAGAGTCAAGAAGCCATATAAAAACATGGCATCGGTGAATTCGTTTGAGTTCATTTCTTTAAGCGTTTGTGTGACTGCAAGGTTGTCTTCCTCACCTCAGCTCTATCACCCTCTGGGGCCACTTATCCTCTTAACATCCACCAGGTCACTGATGACCTGTTTAGGGTTAGTGTTAGGCATTGGTTCAATTCTACCCCTTTACATGGCATTTTCACCTATTTGATGTACCCAAATGGAAATGAAGAAGAATTGTAAGGCCAAAATCTATTTAAGAGACTTTACTTGAAAGGTAACGTCTTCTACTTTGTGAAACTATGCTTGTTTAGTAAGTAGCTAAAATGTAACTTAACCCTACCCCATGCCAGCCACCTGGTGGATGTTAAGAGGTGAACAATAAACCACCAAGCAGAGAAAAACTGCTCTCTTTAGATAAACAAATGTATACATATAGTTTCCTGCCTTTTGTCTTCAAGTGTTTAACAAGCGTGTTTTGGCATGGGAAAGTGTTGTAAAGCATGCAGGGAGGCAAAGTGAGTCATTCCGAGGCCTTTCTGAGCCATTATTTACTGTGCCTCTGTGTTCTGTACTGTAGATCACAGGCCAAAACAGCCGTTTTGTTTTGCAATATTTCACATGATTTGCAAAGCGCGCTCTGAAGCAATTACAGTAAAATCATCTGCATGTCTTCGAGGGACAATGAGCAGTCTGTCTTTGACTTCATTTTTGTGTACAGTTGAATTTGTGTGCAAATCACAGCCAAGAAAGTGAGGAGAGGAAGGCCCAGCACATGTGTGTGTGTATGTGTATGTGTGTGTCTTTGTGATGACAGGGAAATGAACCAGAGAAGACTGAGTAGTGTGAGGGAAAAAATGAGAAGCTGGTTTCTAATCTTGGAAACACTTAAAGAGTCAGACCATTTGGCTGCGGTCCACATCGCTCCCTCATTGGTCCCTCTCCTCTTTCTCTATTTGGATTCTGTACATTTGCGAAAGAGGGCTTTACAGCTTTCATTTTAACCTCTTTATCACCCTCTTTGTCATGGTTCGGTCAGTTTATGGGTCAAAACAATGAACCAGTTCCATGCCTAAAGACAATAAGACTGACTGGGTTGCAAGAAACATACAGCTGTATGGCCACTGTGCCTACACTTGCTTGATTTGCTAAATTGAAATCTATTTAACAAAGCAATGGAATGGTGCAATCAGACAAATCATCGATAATCAAAGCATGTTTGATAGGCACTATGAGTCAGCTATTAGCTCTCTCAGCAGAGGCGTTGCCTTTAGTAAAAAAAGAGTCAGGTTGAGAAAGTTAGGAAGCTTCCTACAAGAGTTCAAACTAATTATTGAAAAAGTGAAAAGTCTTTTCCAAACCAACAGATTCTACACATTTATACAAAGAGTCTGTTTACAGTCATTAGCCTACAATGAGCAAACAAAAGTATATGATTTGTAAGTAGGACTGGGAGTTGAGACACCCCAGAGCTGAAGGTGTGAAAGAGGTGGTGAGTAAGTGGGAGAATGTGAGACTGAAAAAGGCTACCCCTCAGTCATGACTGCATGAGAGAGAGAGAGAAAGAAAGAGAGAGAGACAGACACAGAGAGTGAGAAGGAAGTTACAACATAGTTGTAAAAATTAGAGCAGTATAGATAGTGGGTTATTGTAAAATATTTTTGTTCTCTGTACTTCTAGTTGAGTGATTGTATTAAATTTTATTGGGCTGAATCGTTTTACCTGATTTCCTGAAAATCACTACCTTTGTCTTTGGAAAAGACAAAAACAAACAAAAAACCTTCTCTTTTGAAAAGAGCTTCATAAATAAATTTCATTATTATACATGTAATTGTTAATTCCATGAGGAAAAATGATTTGGTCTGCCTTCTAATTACCCCCCTGTAAGTACAGGAGTACTGTGGTGCAGTGGTTAACACGGTCACTTCCCAGCAAGAAGGTCCTGGATTTGGATTTTCCAGCCAGCTGGGGTCTTTCTGTGTGGACTTTGCATGTTCTTTCCTGTGCCTGTATGGGTTCTCTCCAGGTAATCTGGCTTCCTCCACAGCCTAAATGCATGCTTGGTAGGTGTGAACGTGGTGTGAATGTGAGCATGAATGGTTGTCTGTCTCTATGTGTTGTCCCTGTGATGGACTGACCTGTTGAGGGTGTATCCTGCCTCTTGCCTAAAGTCAGCTGGAATAAGGTCCAGTGCCCCTGAATCGGATAAGTGGTTAAAAGATGAAGTGAATTTCACAGCATGGGAAAATGGAAGTGTTGAACAAAACATAGAAAATGTGTTCTTTCTCTCTCTCCTTGCTCTTAGGTGGAGTGGTGGGCGGACTACCTGGCTGCTGCCCATGGGTGGGGCTGTTTGGTCCCGGGCTTGCGTTCACACACCTGAAGCCCATCGTGTCATCAGTGCTGTGTATTTAAGGACTGGCTGTGGCAGTAATTCTTTGCCTGATTGTTGTGCCACTATGGGGGTAAATTGGAGTTCTATGTTTGCTTGCTAATGTTTTGCTCAGTAATTGCTGCTTCTCATCTACTTCCTAGTTACCTGCCTAGACTTCCTGCTTTGCTAACAAGGATGCTTACCTGTCATCCTTTCTGGAGTACAACCCTCACAGCCAGACAATTGCAGCGCCCAAACTCAACTCTTGTGGTTTCCTATGGAAATAAGAACTTACCTGAAACTCACCTGCCTGCCCACTCTCCACTAAGCCACCACAGTTGCCTTTGGATTCCAGCCTGTTCACCAACAACCCCTCTCCCGGTTAATCACTCTCTGTTCCCAAGTAAGAACTCAGACAATTCACTCTGAGCCATTGCTATCTCCTTACCTTTGCCAGCCAATGCTAACTGCCTCTCTTCCTCTCTGCAGACCCTCCCACAACCTCACTATTGAATTAAGCTCCTGCACAATAGTTCACCTGCCAGTACCGCACCTGCTTCTTTGTAAATAAACCTTTTAAACTTTACGTCTGTTGTCTGAGTCTGCTCTCTGGGTCCAGCCACAGTAAAACCATGGCAACAACATGAGAGAACTGATCTTATTGAACTTGCATAAAAACTTGATAAAGGTTAACAGTAAAGAACAAGAAAGAAGATAGGACGGATGACAAGTGGGAGCAATTCAGTAAAAGCTTAATTGTCCTTGTTGTAAACACCAGAATTCAATTGAAATGGAACTGACGCAACATAAACTGTTACAGATGCTGGCTGGAGGAGGACATGGTCTTTTCTAGTCTGAAGTACAAACAGGAGCACAGCTGCTCTTTAATGGCATTCCTTCACACAGTTCACAAGTTGATACAAAATGATGACATGTATATCAATGTGTGAAACTACGGAGTGGTCAAAGCTGCTGGGGAAGTCTGAAAATACCAAGAACCTTGTATCACATGGTATGTATTCAGCTGATATGCTCATCCCGCAGTATGATTCAATCACAGCTGGCCCATGTTAAGGTGGGAATTGTAAGAGCAAGCAGTGAAACAGAATTATAAGCAGATCATAGGCTGTCATCAACTTCAGAAGTCATTGCATTCAACAGACAACCAGTGAAAAGTACAAAAAAGAGTGATGAGTGGTTTAAATGTTCATTCTCTGTAGTCAATTTCATACTAAAGACCCACAGAGAAAATCTTTGACAAAGCTCCTTGAGAATTAAAATTTCTGTGTTGACAGCTGAGAATTGCATTTCTTTAGAATGGAGGGGTCAGCACTGTACAGTAAATTGAAACCCTGAGTGCATCAGAGGAAGCTGTAGGAATACTCTGGGACGCACGCAGCACTGAGACAGACGGTGTTGAAGTCCTCTGAGATGCTACAGTCTGGAACAGTGGCTGCATTCTGTAATTGAGTTCAATTGCAGAGTGCACTGAGGAGGGTGTGTGGGAGGGGAATATGTGATACAATACAGTATGGCCAGCATATCTGGGCCTGCAGTGCTGTACACGAGCTGGGCCACAGCAGTCATGTGAGGTCCCCCTATAATACATGGATGTATGTGCGTGAGTGTGTGTGTGTGTACCAACACAAACTGGACCAGATTAAAGCATATTGTTTTGTGCTGCCTGTCTTTTATTCTTTTTTATATGCTGACAGCCTCCTGCAATTTGGTGCACTCTGCATGGACATCTTCATCTGTCTGCACTCCTTCCAGCTTGAAGACTAGAAAAGTTTATTACTTCTATAGTTATCATCTAAATATTGACTGTTAGCTGACAGTGACGAGGGGTGGAGGAATTTTTTAGAACCATTCCTTTGGCAAAAGTAGTTATAAAACACTATGAAAACACCTCACCACACATAAAACTGTGTATTATTGGCAAATTGTACATCAATGATCAAAAGTAAAAGTACTTATTCTGCAGAAAAATGTTCTCCATTAGTTTTATATGGATTAATATTACTGCTGCAGATGTTTAAGGCTGAGCTCAGTTTAATTGATTCATATTCTGTTTTTACAGTAATGCATCATATTCTGTAATATCACATGTTTGTAGTGGCTTTCCAATGAAGGCCACATATCTCTAAATAAACAGCTGTTAATGAGTTCAGAAAAACAGGTTTTGATTTTTTTTTAAATATACTGAATAAATTGATAAATTAAAAAAAAAAACAATCACAGCTGAGTTAAAAGGCTTAAGCATTGTGTGACATGGTTAAATGGCAATATCTACATGGGGATTCAAACTATTCATGAAAAATTAAGGTGGTGTATTAGCAAAACAGCTGACTAAATTTAGTACATTCAGTCAACTAAGTTATTTCTCAGAGATGGTAATCTCTGGTGGAGCCTGCACCTCTTTAACTTGCCTGTTTTATTAAACTGGAGATGGCAGGAGTTGATGTCTCCTCTTTGCTAATGTGCTAAAGGAAAATTACTATTATTATTAAAAACTTCCTCACACTGCACTCTAACTTTTCTACATCACACATGTTGGCCAATGTGGTTTGTAAGAGAAAACTCATGGGTTAAGATGATAAATCAGAGGGCTCTTTTACTTGCTAATGTTAGCTCTGTTTCCACACAATAGGCAGATGGTAACTGAGCTCAGAGCAGTGAAAGCCGAGCCAGCAGCAGCTTGTCTAGTATCAGTTTCCTATCAAAGACCAGAGGGGTGTACTAAGAAGCGAGATTAATGGCTTAGCGAGCTATGTTGAGCTTAAAGTCAGAGTTTTTTGTGTCACGAAAGTGGCTCTTTTTACCTGGCTAAATCCCCATGGTAAGTTATGCTGAACACATAACCTGGTCAGGAGCAGGTTATGTTCAGAGTTTAAAGTCGTCTGGAAGCGTCATGTTTGAGCGTCACTCATTCTTTTATTTACAGCATGTTTTAAGCGCAATGTAGATTTTCTGCTGGGGAATTACATTTTATATGTGCAAACTATTAAGCCGTATCTTACTAAAACCACTGAATAAAGCGCAAACAGTGCGTCGCATTGTGACAGGAATGTGCATGTATTCATTTGGTGATGCATAAAATGTATGTTTTATTAGGCTATAGGACAGTAACCTTTAATGTTTAAATGTATCCAGTTTAAAGTTTCAGACTCTAATGTGAAGAATTAGAAATAAACAGCAGCACTGAGAGTACACTCAGTGATAAAATAATTAATTTGAATTAAAATGTTTATTTTACTGTTCTGTGCGCTAATCACCAGATTAATGATTTTCTCTTGTCTTCTTTGCAACAGTGTTGAATTTTACTGTTAGAGATTTGGTGTTCTTTATAGATTTTTAATAATTTTATCATCATGATCATCTGATAACGTCTCTGATTGGAGTAGGCAGCACTCATAGGTATCCTTTTGTGAGGAAGAAGAGTCATATGACACATGAAACACCCCTTTTTATGTGAGTGTGCACAGAGCCTGAAACAGAAAGCCTTGCTTAACAGAGAAAGTTGTGTGAACTTTGTTCATAGTATACCCCTCTGAGGTTTATCCACAATGCGCATGCACAAACAGAAAAAGCTGCTGCGCTCTCAGCTTGACAAGGTCAATCCATTGTTAATGGACATAGACACTCCCATCAAAACGCTGGCCCCATATAGATTTCACTGGCTCGAAGTCCAGCTGAGTTAAGCCCGCTTCCAGAGACAACAGCCAACTGTGGCCACAAGATGGCAGTAATTTAATGGATGCCAACAGGCAAGAAGGAGAGAGATGGCTTTCACTGTGTCTGTGTGTATGTAAATGTGCATAAATACCCATATTTGTGTGGAAATGGCCACCTAAGTTTTCACTAGGTCTTCATGGAAAGCTGATTTTGAGACTCCCATTAAAAGGAATATACTGCAAAGAAACTGTTGTTATTTCAGATTTCATTCTTGCCTATGAATAGCAGGTATGGAAATGCATTCATTATGGAGAATATTAAAATATACTTTTCCAGTGATCCCACATTTTTTTGCACTTTAACCTACAGTTGTGAATCTGTTATTTATAGGTGGGAATTAAAAAAAAAAAAAAAAAAAAAAAAAAAAAAAAAAAGAAAAAAAAATAAAAAGAG